>AWYD02000431.1:0-16619 GCA_000504365.2 Pseudocercospora pini-densiflorae CBS 125139
CTATATTTAGAGCCGCTCCGCTACTAAGTAATTAATAAGTATTTACTTAATCGTAGGGCTCTATAATAGGTCCTATAGCTCTACTAGTATTAATAGCTCTACTCTACGGAGGTTAGTAGTAATAGTAAGGTCTATAGTAGTAGTAGCTACGGCTATATCCGCGTAGTTATTAGTATACTAGCTATAGTAATTAGTTCTAGTAGTCTTATATATCTATATACTTCGAGGGCTCTTAAAAATACCTCCTTCTTAACCCTAATCGTTACTATATATAGGTAGTTCCTACTTAAAGTACTTTGGCCGATTTGTACGGGTAATTACGTCCGTACGCGCTCATAACCCGAATCGGAGGTATGTTACTAAGCACTTGCCAAATAGCCGCTTAGCACTAGCCGATTATATATTGCCTTTTGCGGCCACCCAACTTCAGGCCGAGCCCGTGTTTTGCTGCGGCGGTAGGAAGGGAACATGGAGAAATGAAGCACCGTGCCTGTCTAGACCGCGCTGCGGCATGTATAGGCAAGAGCAGCGCCATCTGGATGGCGACCAGAATCTACTGCTTCACACTCTCCTCCTCCCACATACAACTTGACCCCTCCTTGACAACGAGAGAATGGCCACTATGACCGTCACGGCTCCTACGACTACTCAAAATGGCGACACAGTCCTTCGAGCAACTGACTTGCCGCCTGGTGTGTCAGGTAAACCATATGTAATCTCATCGCAGGACGGCGAGATCATCTACATACCCCTTTCCAAGTCTGCAACCAGGCTGCTAGTTACTGGCAAGGAGACAGACAATGCTTTCGCTGTTGTTGGCAGCAGTGGAAGTCAGAGTGATCCTATCGGCTTTCACTATCATGCCAAGACCCACGATGTTTTCCTTTGCTTGAAAGGCAATGTCAATGTCTGGGCGAATGACGAGGCACGAACAATGGGCCCAGGCGACTTTGCTAGTGTGCCACCGGTAAGGCTGACGATGATTCGAGGCAGCTCGGATGAAGACTGACATTGTTCAGGGCACGATACATCAATATCAAATCCTGGGAGATCATTCCGAAATGGTAGGCCTGATTGTACCAGGAGGTTGGGAGGAATTTTTCCGTTTCATTGGCGAACCATACGATGGTCCTCTCTGGCCACTGGACGACCAGCGTAATGTATTCGAAGTCTTGATTCCGAAGCTCAAAGCTGCAGCTGAGCAATTCGATATGGTTCCACTACCACAACATAAGCAATTTGGTCCAAGCCCATGGAAGGAGACCGAAAACAAACTACCTGGAAAGCTTGAGCCGTACTTCTTGAAGAATGCAACGGGTCCGGCGTATCTGGCTGGAGGAACTGTAGTCAGACCCCTGATCACAACAGCGGAGTCAGATGGCAAATTTGTCATTGGCAGCATCGAAGGCTCGAAGCAGCACGCAGAAAATGATCTATTCGGAGCAGGCCGCCAACTAAAATTCTCAGAGACGCATCATGCATTCCAGGTCGTTGAAGGTGCGGTGCAATTCGATATTGGTTCGGCACCTCCTACCCACCTGCACAGCGGCGAGATCGTTTATGTTCCGAGAGGGACAGCTTTCAGCTACCAATTCCGGACACGATTCGCCAAGATGTATTCGTTTGCAAGCGGACCTGGCGTGATTGAGCTGTTAATCAAATCTGGCCAGTCATACAGTGCACCAGTGCCACCAGAGAAGGCGAGCTCGCTTGATAATCAGCAACTGCAGAACTTTGCTAAGGAATGCGCTGGTGAGATTTGCTGATAGAAATTGGCTCAGCTTTTCTGAAATGATATATGATACCCACCAGCAGAACCCGAAGACAATCGTTTTTCCACCTCCTACTCGTCCTTCGGCCAGAACAAGCCTTGCGGCAATTTTCCAGCCAGGAAGCCACCATCCAACGTCAACGTCGTCCCTGTTGTCCAATCTGTGTCAACAAGATAACTGACCGCCTTGCCCACCTGATCCGGTGTTCCGAATCGTTGCTGGGGATACATCCGGACCAGATATTGACCAGAAGCCGCGAATTCTGGATCATTCGACCCTTCCGCCACCATTTCATTCACCATTCCTGTTGGAATGATACCAGGTGCCAAGCTGTTCACCATGATGCCTCTATGGCCATACTCGAGCGCTGCCGACTTCGTCATACCGATAATGGCGTGTTTCGATGCGCTATATGCAACGCCCATCGGACAGCCTTGTTCGCCATAGATGGAGGTGAAGTTGATGATATGGCAAGGCTGATCATCCTGCTTGGGTTGCTTGAGCATGATTCTCGCCTGCTCCTGCATGCTGACGAAGACCGATGTAACGTTGAGATGCATGAGGCGTTCAAATTTCTCCAACTCTACGCTCTCTAGCTTGCCTATTCCAGAGGCAGTGCCTGCGGCGTTAATGGCGACATCGATGCGCTTGTATTCGGAAGCTACCTTGGCATGGAGATCTCGGATAGCTTGTATGTCGGAAAGGTCGCATGCTATGAAGACACCTTTGCCGCCTGCTGCTTCGATGCCCTTGACAACCTCTGCGCCTGTGGTGGTATTACGGCCTGACACAATGGTCGTGTATCCTTTCGCTGCGACTGCTTCTGCGGACGCTCGACCAAGCCCACCGGTTCCTCCTATGACAAGTGCGACTTTCGACATGATGAGCATTGATTGTATTAACGGAACTCGACTGTGCAGCAGCAGTCGTCTCCTAAATGTTATCCTGAGTCGGGATGCAGTTGCGCATCAGTTGCTTTTTATGCGTCCATCAGCTCCTTCAGCCGCACTAGGATGCCTGGAGAAGTCGTCGGCGAATGCGTCGCCTTCCTTTGGTGACACTTGTGGACACCCTGGATGCTAAGTAAGCGTGAAGGATTGCAGGTCAGCTAGAATCGCAGCATCTGCTTCCGCTTGATCAGGGCTAGCTTTCGCCTTGCTCAGCTCTCGGTCCTCACTTGCCGCATTCGTGAGAGCAACACCATCGACTTGAACTTGCGGATCTCATCACATTGTGACTATTTGCAGATCGTGAAATGGACAATCGCAAGAAGGTATCGCAAGCAGATTATTTTCCAGTCGCTGCCAAGCCGTCCAATGCTAACGATCACCACAGTATAGTCGAAGTACTCTGCAATCAGAAGTCGAAGAGTTATGATTCCACCTGTTTGCAGACGTGTTGATTGGTCTCGACGGAGAAGTGGCAGAAGACTCCTTCCCCAACATAACACTCTGCCCTCAGTCTGTCTGCGTAGGCTCTGGTATCCCTGTACGATCACGATGCAGGCCGTGGGTCGCTCGACCGAGACTATCTAGGCATCACTGTGCATGCTATCATGCCGATATGCTGCTCTTACTTACTCGGAGCAGATTCGCAAGCCTCGAAGCACGGGATCATAGCGAGCTCAGCATCCAAAGCTGGGTCTTATCAGCATGGCAAAGCCAGAAATCGACCACGAAGCTCTCTTGGAACGATGCAGATTGATATTCACACTGCCTTCACCTACCTAACTTCTCGAATACCCCTTCACATGGAGAGCTACATGTATCTGGCGGCTGGCTCCATCACTTGCACATTCTTGGAAAGAGCGCCAGCATGGACGTTGCCAAGCGATGCTCCAGCGCCCTGACAACGGAGCATGAAATTTCCATTGCTTCGCACGTCACGGCCGCACACGACCAAAAGATTTTTCATGACATCTGGGTACGATGGCCACCAAAATGGTTGATCAAGGTGAGTAGCACGAATGCTAATCATCTTCCATATACTGATCACGCCCAGCAATCGACATGATCCCGTCCCGCGATCCAAACACAAGAAAGCTGCAGATCAAGGTCTTGTTGCGTGCTCTGCGCGACGAGGTAGATGGGCGAATCCTGCCATTCCATCTGCGCGAGATGAATCGACTGAAATCACCCCTACTTCGCCTTCCACCAGAAGTGCGCGACCGAATCATTGCATTCTCGGTTGACGATTTCCTCGAAGAAGTTCGCCTGGCTAAGGCCCATCGACTTCGTGCAGCAATGCATCCACTAGCGATGCCTGGCCAATTCATGCCTCGCCTGACATTACTGCGGACTTGCCAGGATCTCAGAGAAGAGACGGCCTCGCACATGCAGATCGCGAGCGCTCAGCAACCAGTCCCGCGAACACACAAATTCCTGGCCGTCAAGATTGCAACAATGGTGAACCAGAAGCAACATGTGCTTTCGAATATGAAGAGACCGTCTTGGCTCGAGCCCTGAAGAGAGACATACTGCCGAGCCAGAGGACGGTAGCGACATCGAGTAGGACTTTGCTGCCCGAAATCTGGTGGTTAGACTATGCATTGCAGAGCTACACTCTCAGGGGACAAGGCTTCGTCTGTGAGGTTTCAGCGGTGCCTGCAAGCTGAAGAGCCGCTACGGTGGATTTTATTAGCTCATCGCGAGAGACGCGCCACAGAATAAAAATCACATGGTCTGTCAAAAGTCCTGCGCTGTAGTCTCGTATGAAGCTGTATTTAAGATGACAGAACGTGTTTCTTGTCAAAACACTTCACGTGCACAGCTTCGTTGGAACTTCTACGACAAACCGAGCCACGAGGCATCGTCAGGGCAGAGAGTGAACACTAAAGAGGCAGGAAAGTGAGTGAGATTGACATTGGGCAGTTCAAATGAGAATACAATTTATTGAGAGAACGATTACATGACAATTGGTCTCGCGGCCGAGACGCAAAATACACATCTGCATCATCTGCATCAATATGAGTTGGCATCCTCCCACAGGCCCATATGGGTTTCAAGGCTATAATGGCTATGGTGGCTACGCTTATGGCCAAGACACGCATCAAGCAGGGGGAGAGCGAGAAGTTTCGCGTCAGGATAGACAACTCCTGACCTCTCGGATTGAAGCTCATGCCGTCGAGTTCCAGGCCATTCGAAGAGACTTGGAGTCACAGAAACAAGAGACCATCCGAGAGCTCGAGCAGAAGCTGGAGTCTAGCAGAAAGAAGACAAGCAATCTTGAGCAAGTCGTTGAGGAGAAGCGACAGAAGGTCAGCAGGCTTGAGAAAGAAACCAGTCAAGTGGCTAAGCTGAAGTCCGATCTTGAACGGGCCGATAAGAAGGACAGACGCAATTTGTCTACGATCAAAGCCTTGAGACAGGAGCTCCAAGAGGCAAAGACGAAAGCAGAGTACTTCGAGCAAACTAGCGCTAGTCTCACCATTGAGCGCGACATCGCTCTTGCGGA
This sequence comes from Pseudocercospora pini-densiflorae CBS 125139, assembly GCA_000504365.2. Classification (NCBI taxonomy): domain Eukaryota; kingdom Fungi; phylum Ascomycota; class Dothideomycetes; order Mycosphaerellales; family Mycosphaerellaceae; genus Pseudocercospora; species Pseudocercospora pini-densiflorae. The sequence goes on from AWYD02000431.1 coordinate 5,226, forward strand.
TGCTGCAGCAAAAGAGCGAGTTGTCAAGGCTGCTGAATATGTAACTAAGTGCAACGCCGGGAAGCACTGGGAGGAGTACGGTAGACGGATGGCTGCTTTGAAGGAGGCCATCAACGGCGACGAGGAGTGATGCGTGTTGCAGATCAGCCAACGCACTTCTCTACGGACAACAAGCCGGCGAACGAAGAGGGCAGAAAGCCTTTCAACAATCTAAGGTGTCATTTCCACATTCAGCTTTCGAGAGGAGAGCATAGAAATGTACGTCTAGTCAGAGCATCTGACTTTGACGCCAAACTGAGCTTCCATTCTCATCTTCAATTCCACTGTTCTCACTGCTTAGACCTCTCAAGCGTCAATATATCATACTTTCTAGCCATGTAGAACCAGGAACATGTAGAAGCACAGCTTGCCAACTCCTGATTACACATCGTCAGACGACTCCGACCCTTTCACCGGCCGAGCAGATGCCTCTCCAACAATCTCGAGGGCAAATAGACCAGCGCGGCGATCGTCACACAAAGCCACATTCCCACATCACCTCCATAAGGACCAAATTTGGCTGCGATGGGTCCAACATACCAAGTTTGAGCCATACCTGGTAGGCCTCCAGCCAAGTAACCCGCAAGTAGTGCAAGGATAGCCGCTACGCCCCAAGGTAATCTTTCGGGTTGATTCCAGGCATCGAGCTCGTAGCCCGTCTTTCTCCGTATAACTTGATCCTCGAGGAACAAGATGGCAAAGAACGCAACACTCCAGTATCCGACCACAGATACGAAGCTCAGCACGATCGATGACAGGTGTTCTTGTCCTGCGATGGAGATCACAGCTACCACGATAATGAAAAGTAGGCTCCAGATGAATCGAGGTACAGCTTGGAAGACTGGGCCAAGGGTCTGAAGCGAAAGACCAGCTGAGTAGCAGATGCAAACGCCGTTACCGAGCGCTGACCATGAGAGGAACACCAAAGCGAACTTTGACCAGGCAGTTGGGTGATAGATCCGAGCGATCAGACCTCCAGCACCATGCTCTTCGAACGCTGCAAAGTACGGAGATTCTTCGCCAGAGAAGAGGCCGACATTACCGACCACAACACCCACGACCACCGGAAATGTCGTGAAGACCACGATGCCCGAGTAGACTAGCGTCGCAACAAGCCATCTTGAGAGCGATGATGGGTAGTGGACCAGAAAGTCCGCAGCAGCTGTACACCATCCAGCAGAATTTGACATGTTCACAGCCAGAAGAGTGAGAAAGCTACCAGTCAATGGCAGACCAGTCGACAAGCTCTTGGATTCGGTGTTCGCATGCGGTGCTGCTTGTCCTAGGAGGACGCTGAGCAGAATGAAAGCCACGATCCAGCTGTATCTCTCGAAGGTGTGTAGCACTCGATAGCCGAAGAAAGATATGAGGTAATCAAGGATGGACACGATGATGATCCCTACTGTGATGCTCATGGAGAAGTCCGACACAGCACTGAGTAGCTGGCCAACCAAAATGAGGCCGACAACGAGAAAGCCACCGATTGTGAAGAGGTTGAGCACCTGAAAGCAGTACGCAAAGATCAGCAATGGACGTTGAACGGTGCTCACTCCGAAGCACGGCGGCGAGACGGTGCTGCCATCTCTGACACTGCTGCCTCGCTCGTACGGGCTCGGTTGGAGTCACCGTCTGTACATCAGGGTACTCACAACACAGAGCCTTGTCCCCCACATTCCAAAAGAGTAACGAGCTGAAGCAATTTGGCGGAGGCCGAGCTGTTAGAGTCAGCACGACTGCCATGTAGCTTTGGGGACGAAGAAATCACCTTTGGACCAAGTGTGCCATTGAAAGCCGGAAGGAAAGCTCCCACCACAATGCCGATCATGCATGCGGCAACAGATGTGCGTAGTGAGAGACCAAGCTCTGCACCCAGGATTCCCAGCGTCAACGAAGGGGCGTGCACATTGAAACTAGCCCACAGCAAGAAAATATTCCAGATCGAAGGTGGTCGTCGCTCATCCTCAGCAACACGCTTGATGCCTTGGGTCTCGATATCTGCTTTATCTTGGAGCCATTGCTCGAAGTCCTGGAGATGTCGTAGCCCTTTGTAGGTCCTCTGATCTCCTGAGACACGCGTCTCGTGGCTGTCATCTACGCTTGAAGCGCAGATATGTTTGACTTCACTTTGTGCTTCTTTCTCCATAGAGGCCAGACTTCTGATCGTTTCAAGTCATTATTTGGAGCGGCTGTGACTCTGAACACACTGAAAGCAGCAAGCTTACATTGCAATGTTCTCGGACACTGAGCTCCTACGGCGCGTCGAGGTCTAGCTGCAAGCAGACTTGTAGGGAGCTCGCTGTGAAGAGAATCACCTCTTGTGCAATCAATTCGGCATTCAGGGAGAACCGGAGTTTTATGAAGACTCTTCATGTCTCTGGACATCTCATGATCAAAGAACCTGAGTCAGCTCATTCTGATATCCTGGTTACGTGCTCTGAAGCTCTGTTGTTCGGAGCTTGTCCAGGGCTCCCTGGTTGAGCCGAGAATGGCGGCCGGCAATTTCATCTGAGGTTACATCGAAGTGGAGAAATGCGAGGTCAACTACGAGCTCAATAGCGGCTAAAGAGAAATCGAGCTTGTCTCCAGACAACATTGACCTTGGGCCATAGGTCCGCCTCTTTCACGCGGCCGTCGCCATGGAATTTTGCTTTCTCAAAGGTTTCAGCTCCCTCAAATATTCCGCAAGATGATGAATCTTGCTGTAGACATCCGAGGGCTATATACCATCGCGTCAGAACGGGATAGTCATGTGAGATTCGAATTCCACGTCGATTTTTCGCCTTCCCGTTGGAGATCCTGTCCAGGGTGTCCGCACTCAGAGCAGCGGTCGTCAGACATCAGGAGCCAACGCACACGGCAGTCAGTCAGCTGTTTTTCCTGTGTAGGACTTGATGTACCACTGTGAGGCATGAATCACGGAGACGGTACGTTTGTTCTTTGTGCTGGGGCTCTGCCGGGTGTCGACCAGGGCTAGTCTTGGCTGCGCTCCCATGATGCAGAGACTCCGACGAGTATACGTCAAACGTCTATTGGTGCCTGACCAACTACAGGTAGCAATTGAGAAAGTTCGAAGTGCGTGCCAGACGCGTATATGAGTAGGAAAAGGGAGCTGCGTGGGAAGCTGATGATACTACAGATCTACGGCAGAACTACGGGGCGGCGTTCTCTCGGCTCCAGTTCCGAGGCTCCAAATCGAGCTCTTGTTTTCCCCTTCCCTCCTTTGAACAGGTCGCCATGCAGAGGCATTCTCGATCTCCTATTACGACTGGCCTCTGAGCAACGGTCACTCGGAGCCGATATCTATCGAATATCTCGCAATGCTGGAAAGGCGCAAGTGAAGTACAAGACACGAGGCGGTTGCAGCACTTGATGAGCAAGACAGATCTCAACGAAGCTGCGCATCGAGCGGATTGCGATGTTCGGGTCTCCTGGAGTAGCAAACGAGCAACCTGGCATAGATTCACACCAATCGAGTTGATCAAAGAGCATGCAAAGTGGTCAAGCTGTGGACTAAGGCGCGCATTGCCTGTGCGGATGGCCACAACTCCGGCCGCGATTGAGACACAACAGACTGTCAATATGCTTGCCCGGTGCTCAGACGAAGCTTGAGCGCAGGACGCGTCTTAGACTATCCTCACGCACAGGCTGAGATTCCAGCAAACCTGATAGTGTTGGACAAGGCTGGGTGAGATGCGAGGTATCCATCAGACGTTGAGGCATGCCAGTGGTGCTGTCACAGGTTCACGAGATAATGGCAGCTTGCCTCGCTATATTACTATGTGCTGCTCGCGCTTGTCAGTGTATATCACTGTGCACTCACATTGGCCACCTCTTCCGAAGGACTCGTCGCTCAACGTAACGATGCACGGCAATATAGCAACTCAATTTGATGGACATTCACCTGCACACAATGCATTGTTACCAATGTCGTCATTACCGAGCAACGTTGCAGATGGTAGTAAGTGTTTGCTGTAATACATCCATATAGTCGATCTCACAGATCATCAGTGCCTGGGTCGTGAGCACAACCTATTTCGCTTATGAACTACTGACTTCACAAGGTCGCCTACAGCAATAATGAAATCGTATAGCCGCCTTTTGACCACCATGCTGCTATTCGTATCAGCACACGCGCGAACGCTGGATTCTGAAAAAGATGATCCGCCATCGCCGCAAGACGAATACGATTCTCGCTACTGGATTACGGTGATGCCCTACTCAGGCACGGGCTGTGATCCTTCCACGCCACTACCAAACTCTGCTATCATCCATCGCTCCTTCAATACTTACGATAACTATGTCACTGATGGTGAATGCCATCCTGTTCAAGCTGGCGACCTCGTTGGCAGCGTCCAGATAATCGGCGGAGAGAAGTGTAGAGTGAGCTTGGTAAGATGGCAATGATCAGAGGGCAATCGAGCGTGCGACATCTGCTGACCCTCGACTTATCATCTTCCAGCATTCCGGTAGCAATTGTGAAGGGTGGCGGTGGACTCCCGAGAACACAGCCTGCAACAACTATATCTATGCGAGTGCGAGGATATGGTGCTGGGATGGAAGAGCTTATGGTCCAGCTGGTATCGGCAAGAGAACAGAGAATGAGACCGAGATGATTGAAGTCGAGTGAAATGGCGGTGGGCGGAGCAGGATACCCGCCATAGGTCATGGCAGGACAGCTACTTTTTTTAATGTCTTGGTTCTCTGCGTTGGTCCAGCACTTGACAGCCTCTGTCTGGGAAACAGCAAGCCTGGTGGTGCGCTCGTTTGTAGGGCTACTCGTTATTCAGGAAAACAGCATGCCCTACAACTAATTGGCCAGTAGCATTATAGTTTCGCCAAGCAGGGGGCATTACTGCCTTATGGCGGACAGCCTGAGGCTTTGACCTTACGAGCACAAGTATGTTGATCACAGTGTCCATTCTTGAGAGGCAGTGCTCCTGCGTGGAAACAGTGTTGAATCCATCTAGACGTTCTCTGAGAGTTGCACCACTTAGCTACCATCTTTCTTGCTGTTGATCATTGGTCCTCTGATGAGACGTCACAGAAGGACCATATCTGTCGCTTTGTAGCTTTGCGTACCGCAAATGCACTGCAGCAGGACATGTGAAGCACTAGAAGCCTAGCTATGTGAACTTCAGCTACAGGACACAAAGATCTGGAGGTGCATTACAAATCTCCAAACATTGTGCATCGATACATCACCTGGCACCTGTAGCCTCCATGTAACAAAGCTGTCAACGGTGATGGCCAGCACGCCCGCTCTGCCATCATGAAAGACAAGGTCTGTCGTACTCAGGTCACCAAGACCAACATAAAGAGTCCAGCATGGGAGCTTGCATCTCCCCTCTATCCACCACTGGAGGCGACGCCAGACGTATTGGACCATCTCGATCGACCAGCAATGCATCTATCCACCGTACTCTGCCTTGCAGCTGCGACATTTACCTTAATCCATGCCAGCCCACTCTCGCCACCGATGGGTGTCTCTCTGGAGTTCTTCAACGGCAACACCTGCGATTCCGACGAATTTGTCTATCGAGAAGACTACTGGGTAAGTGTGTTGGACCCAAGGCACGCACCGTGTCTGAGGCACTTGCTAACCTCGTAACCTTTGGCTATGGCAGTGGACGATGGGAGTCAAGCCAACGATCTGTACTCCGGACTCATGCTTTCCCGCATTGAGCTACAATGTATGCGGTGGCAACGACAATTCGACCTCTGTTCGCGTGATACAATACCCTTTGGGAGTGGCAAATAGTTCTCCGAAGGATATCTGTGATGTGCAGATCTTTGGGAGCAGGTCTTGTCAAGGGCGTGGTGAAGACACGGGAGCCCAAGTCGGTGCTGGACAGCATGGTGACTGTTGGGGCACTGCAAGCGGCTATCCATACGAGTCCTATTCGATCAGCTGCAGATTCGATGGTTTACCCGGGAGTTAGTGACTTCAGAAGCCACGGCAAGAAACACGGAAAGTTACTTAAATAGATCGGAGTATTTTCTTTCAAGTCAAACAAATATCCGAGGTGAACGTCTCTCCTTGTTAAACTAGTTGAGTATCAACTTGAGCGCTGTTTTCAAGACGGGCCAACATGGCAATGTTTGCATTCCACTTTGAAAGGTCGAATCACAACTGTGCACTTCATGATGTCGTCCCAATCATTCACCTGCTCTTGAAGTCGACCGCCACAACGACTGCTGCATGAAAAATGGTCGGCGAGGCAGGTTGCTCGTGGCGTGCAGTCCAGGGTCGAAGCTGCAGATCTGGAGAACTCCTGGCTCGTTTCTCTCACTGTGAGCATATTGCATGCGGCTCAGCATTCAGATCTAGTTCAACGGCGTGAACTTCTTCTTGGTCAGCGTTCCGACAACGTGCGGAACAACATCGTACGGTCCTTCGACTTTGCCAGGTCGGAGCTTGACTTCTTCCCACTCGCCAGCGGTGAGGAGCCACTCATCTGTTGGTCGCTGGATATCGCAACCGTTAAAGAAGTGCGGCCAGACATAGTTGATGATTCCTGAAGATGTCAACATGTAGATCTCGCGGTTCATTGTAGAGTAACATACTTTGCCAGTACCAGACAACGTAACCTTGATACTTTGTCTTGATGTGTTCATATACCAGCCAGGTGCCGCCAGGCTTAAGTAAAGGATAAAGCTCTCTGATAATGATCTGTGGTGTTGGGATAGAGCATAAGCATTGGACAGTGATGATTGTGTCGATGGAGCCCGGTTCGATGCCACCTTTGGTGCTGAGCTCTTCCGCACCACATCCGATCACCTCGTAGATGTCTCCAAGACCGGCTTTCTTGGCATTTTCCTTCAACGCAGCATGCATTCCTACGTTAGGCTCCACGCCATATATCTTGGTGATCGATGGGTTATCGGCACGAGCAAATAAATACACCCACTGTCCGGTGCCTGGTCCAATGTCAAGGCAGACGCCTCTGGCACTGTTCTGAAGTAAAGGCATTACAGCAGGAGCTGCAGCTTCACGAGACCTGGGTCCAAAGAACTCCCAAAATCTGGCGAACCAGACATCTTTAAATTCGTCGATAGAGAAGAATGGCTTGAGATTGAGGTTGAGGATCAAGCTGACGATCGTTGGGATGATGTAGTATGCAGAGTAAGATAGAAGAAGAAGCGGTCGAAGGAGATTGAGAGGGCCGCTTGGTTCAGTCTGTGCTTGATTCGGCGGCATCTTGTTAGAGGCCTATCTCAAATTTAGTGGGAGATTGTGATTTCTAAGAAACGAACCCAGAAGAGAGCCTGATATACGATCAATACTGCAGGGGGTTGCGCTCAGAATGGTGTGTAACATCAGTCACTTCACTTCCCCACTCTGCTGCTCCAATGGGCCGAGATCGGGTCTAGGTCGCCGATAGAAACGACACCGCAACGCTGCCAGTATGGATCCATAATTCAGATGTCATGGCAGTGAAACCGGACCACCACACAGGTGGCCTGGACGTTGATATCTGCCAGACCATGTCCTGCATTGGAAGTGAAGAGGATCATGATCGCTCACGATGATTCAGCTTCTCTGGGCAAGCAAGTACAGTTTCTGTTTGTTTGTGCTCCTCATATGCTGCTGAGGGAATCGAGGCCATGTGTCTCATCGCGTGCGCTCAAAGTCTGCGCTGTACTCGGTGAAGGAGACTTCGTGGAACATTTCGTAGTTGCCGGGACGAAGACGTGGTGAATCCTGGAAGGGCAGGCATTGAATGCGTAAGAAGTGGTGAATCATCGACGTTCCATCAAGCTGCTGCCAGAAACGCCAGATGAGACGTCCGCTAGATTGAAAGTGAAATTGACAAGGCTATGATTTAGAGCAAACTTGAAGCGTACGATGGCCACCAAGGTGCGAGGGTGGCGGCCATCTGCGTGAACGAAGGTCGCGAGGATTGTTACCTGCCCCTTCGTTAGGCACCTTTAGTAGTATGTTAATCACTATTTGGCGGCGTCAAGAGGGCAATAGCAGGCCGTATACTACTATTACTACTAGTTTCACGAAGAGCGCCTTTACGCGGCGAACCTAAGGGATATATAGCGGACTTTCTTATAATCTCTAGACTTAACTAAGAGGATCGGATAATATACTAGTAAAATAGCTCTTTATATATAAATACTAGGCGGGATTTCTACTAGAACTAGAGCCCTTAGGAGCTTCTAGAGGCCTCTTTAAGGCCTACTTTTCTTTATTTCTTCTCTTCTATAGAATAGATATAGTAGCTTAGATAGCTATACTAGTAATATTAGAAAGGATAAGTAAATAAAAATTTTCTATAGACTTCCTAAACTAGTATACTAAAATAAAGGATTAGTAGTATCTTCTAGAGACGGTTAAATCTCCTAAAAGTCTCTAATAGTATTAATAAATAAGATAATAGAAAACTCTTATAATATAAGACTTAGCTCTTATCTAATATTTTATATACCTTTAAGTATTTAATAATCTTTATTAAATTTATTAGTTACTAGTTAGTCTAAGGAAGCTAGTAGATATTTATATAAGAATTAGCTAAATATATCTAGTAATAGTAAGTCTATAGATAGCTTAAATACCTTAAGTCTAAGTAAATAGTTAAAAGCTAATATATTTATAGTAAGCTTCCTAAGAATAGTACGCCGAGATCTAGGAGATTAGGCTAATAAGCCTTAAAAGGTTAAGGATTAATATACTACTAAGAAAGAGTATAAAAGAAAGAAGAAAGAGAAGCGAGAGACTAATAAAGCTAAGAGAGCTATAACTATTATAGCTAAGGAGGAATCCTTAGTTTAGACTCTAACTTAGCCTTACGGCTATAATAGCTATAGTAGCTTAGAATACTTTCTAAGCGACTATCCTAGTAGAGCTTACTCTACTATAGAGGATTAAATATTAACCTCTATAGAAATAGATAAATAGCTATCTAGCCTATTCTAGATAGAATATCGCCTATCTATTCTAGATAATTCTTCTATCTTTACTTAAGGTTGTAAAAAGGGAACTATACTATTAATAGTTAGTTTACCTTTAGTAGAGGTTCTAAGGAAGAAGAGTAAAGCGCTAGAGAAGAAGGCTTTAAAAGCTACCTCTAATTTATATAGCTACTCTTTAAATATTAAGAATATTACTAAATCCTTATCGAAAACTTCGGTCTCTAGATCTTCTTATACTAGTAGTAGTAGTACTACTACTACCTATCTCTTACTAGCTATACTTAAACTACGAGTTACTTTAACTAAAACGTCTATCTAATTAGAGAATATCTAAAGTAATTTACTAGATAACTCTATTTATTAGTATACTAATAGAAGGTATTTATTTATTAGATAGCTATAAGCTTTACTTACTAAGCTATCTAAGCGTTTATACTCTTTTATTAAAGCTACTTTTCGTTTAGGTATTATTCTAGTAGGTAGGATTAAAGAAGTAGTCTATTAGATAGGAGGTTTTATCGTTAATTTATACTAACTTAAGGATACTTAAAAGGTATTAGAGAAAGAGTTTAACTATAATAGTCGGACTCTAGAGGTTAGTATATTCTAGATAGGCGGGTCTAGAGTATTCTATTATAAGAACGCTCTACCTTCTAGTAGCTATTTAATTACTACTATAATCGCTAGTTTAAAGGAGAGACTAAAGGATATATCCTTTTAGTTAGGTTAGTAGGTTAGATTTAGTACCTAAATAGGCTAGTTTATTATTTGTTTTAATAGGGTTTATAGTATCTAGTAGGTTAAAATTCTCTTAGAGAAGGCTAACCTAGGATATACTAAACTAATTATAGCTCTCTTTATAGTAGTAAAGCTTAACTAGTCCTATAATATTTATAAGAAGGCCTATACTACTTTAGCTTACTCTAAAGTAGAAATAGTTATCCTTATAAATAAGTAGAGCGTCGAGTTAATACTACCTTATAAACTAGAATTATAAAAGGATTTAATATATATATTTGTTCTTTAAATATTAACTTAGTATATAATCCTACTAGGTTCTATATACTTTATAAGTTTATAAGAAGCCGCTAGTTTAATATCTTATTACTTTAGGACTCGCGCCTAACTAATAAAATATCTTTATATTATAAGTCTTTACTTCTAGGTATTCTCTTAATTAATAACCTACTAGTTAGCGATATAGGAGGCGTAAGTATTTTAGTTAATAGCTTAACTACGTTGTTCGTAGAAGAGTTACCTCTTTATACTAATAATATAATTATAGGAAGACTTTTAGTTTATAGGTTACTTTATAAAGGCGTCTTCTTTACTATTATATCGGTATATACTCTAGCGAATATTAGACCCCGACTAGCTTACTTTAATAAAGCTACGGGTAGGTTAAATAGTTTAGAGGAATAGCTAAATTATAACTTTATTAGTAGTAATTAGAACTAATATTCCCTAGGTATTAATAAGAGGACGGGAGTTCTTAGTCGAACCTTAGTAATTACTACTATAAATTACTTTATAGTAGTACTCCGCTTAGATAGTATAATATTTATAGACGGCTAGTATAATCGTTACTCTAACTAAATTAAATTTACTTACTTTATATAATCCTCTAGGATTTCTAGGATTAACTATATTTATATATAGACTAATTAGAATAATATAACGTTTTAATAGCGAATCGTTTTAAATAGCGGATTATCTAACTATAAAGCGGTCTCTATTAAACTTTATTAGCCTAAGAATAATAAGAGAGGTCTAGATAGATAGTACTTACGCTCTACTATATTTAAAAAGAGATAGATAGTAGCTAGCTATTACTAAGCTCTTACTTTACTTCCTTACGAAGATCTTATTAAAGAATAGCTAGAGTATAAAGTAGGTATTTAAAAGTACTTAAATTAGATAGCTAAGAAGTAGAGAGAGAGATCTCGTAAGCTCTCTCGAAATTTAACTAAGTAAAGATCCGCTTTAATAAGTTAGCGTAGGCCTAAAGTAGTAAATCGGGACCTAGAGCTAAAGATTAAGATATTAGAGATTAAGGAATATTACTTAGCTAAATAGTAGTTTAAGAGCTATTCTTACTATACTTTAGCTAAGTATTTACTTTTAGAAGAAAGGCCTACTAAATAGTTCTTCTCTTCTTATAAAGTAATAATATATACTTATATCTCTAGCCTAAAGGATTCTTAAGGTATAGTTAAGTCTAAACCTAATAATCTTTTAGTAATTACGAATAAATATTATTTAGAGCTTTATACTAAAAAGCTATTATTAGCCTTAACCTATATAAACCTAGGTAAGTAGGTATACGAGTAGGGCTAGTAGTAGGACTAGTTAGATTAGAATGTCCTACTAGTAATAAGCGGGTCTCGGTTCGTCTCGTATATACGATAGTTAAATATAGATAGTAGTACGTAGGTA
>KZ106835.1:0-24853 GCA_000504365.2 Pseudocercospora pini-densiflorae CBS 125139
GATACTATTATAATTATTTAAAGTTATAGTAGAGTATACTAGTATTTAGGTAGCTCTTAAAGTATAATATAGATAGTAGAAAGTATAGCGAGTCTAAGGTCGAAGATATAGCGAGTCTAGATAAGGTTCGCGGCTATTGTTAAGGTTAATATTATCGTGCGAAGTGAAGCGTTACAATAGGAAAGAGCGACTAGAAGTGCTATTGTCCACTTGGTACGAATGGCCGACCGTCAACAAACGGAGCTGGGTCCGTGGGCTACGGCAGCGTGGCTCCTTAGTCCATGCATTTCTTCTGTCCGCTAATCAATGTCAACATGAGGAGCTCTACGAATGCAAAAGACCAGTCGTGCTGACAGGGCTGATTGCAAGTAGCTGTGCTGGCCGACAAAGGTCAATGACGGCGGAAGACTTCCATGATGGTGACAGCCAACAAATGATGATCTGATCTGTCTAACTACTTGTTTAACCTGTTTACTCGGTCTTTAGACTAGAAGACATGAACTCGACCGTGTCCAAGCACTCGACTGGGAGGCCTTTGTCCGACTCTTGAAAAGCTCACCACTCCGGGTCCGGCAGCAGACTCGAACGTCACCCAACAAAGGACCGACAGCATGCGCCTCTCCACCGCAACACATCTTCTTCGCATCACTGTCCTTTCTGACCGTTGAGCACCCGCCATCATGTCACCAAAAGATCTCGTATCGCAGGAGTCGAGCCATTCGAGGAAACAAATCAAAAGAAGGCAAATGATGGGAAATGAGATCGGTCTCAGAAGATCGTGGGTGATCTGAAGCGTGCTAAAATGACGATAGAGTCGGCGATGGAAGCAAACGGTGGGTGGACATAAGTCTTTCTCCAGGCTATGGAAGAGCAAGTCGTTGGCCGAAGGCAAGCGTCGCTCCAGGTCGTCTCTATCCTTGAGATGTATGTGCAAAAGGCCGTCCGAGAAGTCGGTCGCGCATCTTGTATGCTCAAGAGACTCAGCAAGTTTCCGCCGGTCAGGGCCCGCATCAACAAATTCTCCTGTAAAGAGTGAGCAAGTGGACAATAAGATCACCAATCTACTTGACTTACTGTCTCTTCTCATCCGTCTGCTTTTGGCAGAACTCTCGGATAAGCCTGGCCTGTCAGCCTTGACGCCACCGATGTATACTTTTACCCCATGGGTAACCCTTGGCTGGGCCAGGTACGTACCTACGGCAGTTGTATTCAGCCTTGCGTCTACCTTCTACTGTCCTCAGATCTCACTGAAATTCTGGTGTCAATTTCCATTTGCTGTACCAGATCATGTCTGATATACCTGAACTCGAGACAGAATTCGCCTCCCTTCGCACTTTAGTGCTTAGTCTTACCAAACGGGTGACCCAGCTCGAGGACGTCAATGCAATTCGCAAGTTGCACTTCGCCTATGGCTACTACATCGACACTTGCTCCTACGCAGACGTGGTCCAGCTTTTTGCTCAAGATGGCGAAGTAATCTTCCTGTCCGGAATCTATCGTGGCCACGCCTCAATCTCCCGTCTTTACGAAACCTGGTTCCATAGCTTCTTCACCAAAGGCCAACCAGGACCAGTAGATGGCTTCCTACTAGACCACTTCCAGATGCAGGATATCATAACCGTATCACCGGGTGGCCGAACTGCTCAAGGTCGTTTCCGAGCATTGCTAGCCGGTGGCAATCATGTCAGCAGAACCTACAGGCCTGAAGGCCTGCCGCTGCAATTTTGGGAAGCTGGAGTATACGAGAACACGTATGTGAAGGGTGGTGATGGGATTTGGAGGATCAAGCGTTTGGATTATGTTGTGCAGTGGCAGGCTGAGTACGAGAAAGGCTGGGCTCATACTGAAGCTCACCTGAAGCCTTTTGAGAAATGTTTCCCTGACGAGCCGCTTGGTCCGGATGAGTTATTGCCTGAAGCAAGAGGAACATGGCCGGATAGAAGTGATGTGAAGAGGCATTATGCTCATCCTGTGCTTGCCGCTGCTATAAGGTAAAAGGAGGCGCATAGAGTGGCATTACCAGGTCTTGGAAAGCCAGGGTGGTCGGGAGTTTAGGGGAGGAAGATGACTTCCGAGCAGTGAATGACAACCTGATGTACTGATTGTCCTCATGGCCGCACGCTTCCAAATGGGACGCTGAAACTCTTTTCGTTCATCTGGCGGCCGCCGAAGAACCCGCATTAGCGTGGGCATATATTCAGCGAATTATTGGCACCGTCGGGGCTTCGTGAAATGAGCTCCCGGAAAAGTGCCAAGCAATTTGACCCGCCACCCCAAAGCGACGCTTCGTCCTGTCTTCTCCTTCTGCACCTGCGCCAAACGTCCCGAGCCAGCTCAACGGACGTGAAGTCTCCGCGCAGTCTGGTCTGTGAGCAAAACTAGGTGGTCTCAGAGGCACAACTCCCGACGGCTCCTGTTCCAACGACGCGAGAGTGCCACCTACTTCATGCCCTGATCTGCCGGGTAGCCATTAAGCTTAAGACGACCCTTCCTAGGGACCAAGATTCAAGTGTCCAATATTGGTGTTCGGTGCCAGAATTTGCCGGGTCATGGCATTGACGGCGATCTGCTGTGCACAAATGGGGACCGGTCACCTTGATACGAGCTTTGCGAAGTGGCAAGTACATAGGCATATGTACACACGCGACGGAGCCAAGTCCTTGCATAGTGCCTGTGATCAGCAACATACCCTATGCTAAAATCTTGACGGTGCAGCTTCACAAGCCAACAGATGTCATTCGGTATACCTAGCCCGGAGTCAGACTTGACAGCTAACAGCTTAGGGCACGAATAGATGCGTTCAACGACAATGAAATTCCTCACAAAGATGTGAAATCTCTAGTCCGACATCCGAAGCGCTGTCGATCGGCCCCTTTGAGGAAGTTCTGCTTACACTCGCCTTCCCAAATCAGTTCGTGTGGCCTTCTCCACTACTCCGCTTGACATTTGAGGCTCAGAATAAGCCTCGGACTTCTGCAAAACTTCTACATGGCTCACCACGCTGCGACTCTACGACAAATCAAGCACGCTTGAGTGGTTGCTTAGCTCCAATCAATCGGCCGATCCACCGTTGCAGCCACTTTATTGGGATAAGGCTGCATGGTTTGTGCTTGGAGAAGCCCTCAAGCGTCCATTCAACACAGCATCTGTGACGATGGAGGTCGTCACAAACACTGAGATAGTAGATTCAACATGGCACTCCATCTCACGTCTTGGAAAGTGCCTCGGAGCATGCTGCCTGCTGAGAAGAGGGCCATTGTTGTTATATAGAAAGATTTTCAGTCGCAAGATGGTCGCCTACGCACGCCAAATCAGCCAGAGACAAGTCTGCCCTTCGTTCCAAGGAGACCTCCCGACACCATGAAGTTCACTTCTTCGCCCACGCTTCTAGGCGCTCTCGTGCCATTGGCCAGCGCCTTTCCCTTTCAGTTGATGGAGAAGTTCCAAAACGATCCTGAGATGCAGGCTCGCGCTGCTGAGCTTATGGGAAATGGAGCTGGTCAGATCGCTGCCAAACGTCAGGCAGGCGCTGACGCAGCACAAAACATCTTCGAGGCTGTCCCAACATTCGATTCTTCCAAGCAATACATCAACGTTGGACCTGGAAGTGGACATGAATGGCAGGCACCCGGACCGAACGATCTTCGCGGTGTGTGCCCAGGCCTGAACGCCTTTGCAAACCAGTAAGTTGGATTTACAATCATAAGTTGATCATTTCTGACATGCTGCAGCGGCTTCCTGCCGAGAAATGGTTATGCTACCGTTCAGCAGTTCATCGACATCACTGAGCAGGTAGTTGGTATGGGCACTGATCTTTCAGCCTTCTTGGCAATTCTTGGTGTTCTCATCGACAGTGGCGACCTTACTTCATGGTCCATCGGAGGTACACCTCCGCCAGGTGTCGGAAGCATTGCTGCTCAGAACGGACATGGACTTATCGGCTCGCACAACAAGTACGAGAACGACGTCTCGCCAACTCGCCCTGACTTGTATGAGTCTGGCAACAACTACATCACCCAGGCCAGCCAGTTCCAGGACATGATCAACGCCAACCCAGGTGGTTTTGTCACCCTCGACGGTCTCGCAGAGTACCGCAGCCAGCGTTTCGCGCGTCAGAAGGCAAACAACCCATACTTCTTCAACGCTCCGTTCCCAGGTCTGTTGGTGCAACCTGCCGCGTTCACCTTCATCTATCGTTTCATGGCCAACCACTCTGCTGAGAGCCCACTTGGTTCGCTCTCGTACGATGTCATCCAGTCGTGGTTCGGTATCGAGGGCCAGAACGGTGCCTACACTGCTCCTTTTGGGTAAGCACAACCTACAACATTAACCTGAAATTTCGAGACATGCCTTGCTAACACATATCCCTCATAGGCACGAGCGCATTCCTGAGAACTGGTACCGCCGCTCCCTGACCGCACCCTACACCATCCCATACTTCCTCGGCGACGTTGTCAACTTCGCCGCTCTGCACCCAGAATTCTTGGACATCGGTGGCAACCTCGACGGCAAGGGCAACAACTTTGCTGGTGTCGATCTCCAGAACCTCACAGGAGGCGTCTTCAACTCTGCCGACCTCCTCAAGGGCAACAACCTTGGCTGCTTCGCGTTCCAAGCCGCTGCTCAAGTCAAGGCTGATCTTCTCCTCGCACCTGTCCTCACTCAGCTTCAAGACGCTGTTGGAAACCTCGTCACTTCTCTCAGCTGCCCACAGTTGCAGAAGATCGACGAGGCACAACTTGAGCAGTTCCCTGGATACACGAAGGCGCCTGAGTTCTCTCGCAAGAGGAACGTCAAGAGAGTTAATGGAGAGGAAGTCTACGCCTTGTAGACATCAAGCTCTCATCACGATTGATGAAACATACATAACGACTTTGTAAAAGTAATATCACAAGACTCTCTTCATCGATCATTCTTTGCCACTTCACCTGACTTGCTTTCAATCACATTTACTCTGCCCTCGACCTCGTATCGTGCTAATTCTGCTGATAAACCAAAGCCCCATTCCAACTCCCACCAGTCAAAGTACTCAAATCAACATTCGTGCAAGCTCCATTCGCAGAATTTATCTGATGTCCTTGTGGAGCACTACAATCTCCCTCATATGAAGTCTCCACAACTCCACCATTACATCCGTCACCGTCGATTCGAAAAGATTTACTTCCGTCTATGTTTTGTACGCAGACGGTTTCGAAGCCGAAGGATTGGGATTCTGCGAACAAAGTGAGCAGGCAGAGCGAGTGACAGCGAGGTACGAGTGAAGTGAGCTGAAATGTCCAAGGAAGGGAGAAGGCAGCGATGGGAGGAAATGTTTGGAGTGAAAGGCGACACTTACTCTTTTCTGTCCCACCACAGTCTGTTCCATCAAAGACTTGAATTGTACATGGTTGTGAATCACGTTCGGTTGGTGCCGTGAGGGCTGTGGAGGTGAAGAGGGTCAGGAGGGCTGCAGTTGAGAGAATCAACTTCATTTTGTTGATGTGCTTTGATCTTGTTGCCGTTTGTGAGGTGTCTAGGTCTATAGCATTGCTGCAGAGTACGTAGACACGCTTTTATGAGGTCTTAAATGCACCTCTTCGCTGTTGCGGACAGTCGGACACTCGTCAACTTCAGCAGTTTGTTCCATTGTTAGTCTATACATCGTTTCTTTAGACGATGTTGGTTGTTCTTGGTGAGGTGTATTTCTCCATTGGATGGTCGATCCCTCGCGAAGTTCACGTGGAAGAGCGTATGTGGTTCAGATACGTAACGGGAATCCTTCGACGACCATCACGCACTTCAAGCAGGAAGGGTCGCCTACTAGTTCAAGACCGCTCTTTACAAGTGTCCATGGGGTTGAAAGTGGTTTCGACGCTATCGACGTAGCTGGCGTTATGATGTCTAGGAGTTCGGAGACCGAAGTCGGCTAAGCGCTTGTCACTCGTCTTGCACCAGCTCGCTCCCACCACAACGTGCCACGGCGTGATTTGCCTACAGCAATTAATTATTCCTCTTACTCTTCCCAGCCTTATTCTTCTTATCTTTCTTCCCATTCCCATTCCCGTTTCCTGTCTCCTCGCCATCCCTCACTTCTTTCTCTTCCTCCGCAAAAAGCTTAAGCAAAGCAGGGGTGAAGTGCTCCATCTTCCAGATGTCTCCGACCTTGATACGCATGTAGTCAAAAGCGACGCAGACTTTCATATCAGACTGAAGCTTGAATTTGACGGCTTCGGGAGTACCGCTCTGGCCGAAAGATCTTGAAGCTTGCTTCTTGCTTGGAATGTCGTATTGCTTTCCACCAGCGCCATTTGAGGTTTCTTGGTCTGGGAAGGTGGCTGCTACGTCTTCAAGTGGTCCAGCCATGGCGTCTTCGGGGTTAGTAGACTCGTCTTCGACTGGCTCGATGGCGCCGTTACTCATGTCAACGTCTTCTTCTGCAGGGGCTTCGTTTTCGTCTGCACGTTCTAGGACCGGCACCTTTTGATAGCGCTGTGAGAAATGGGTAAGGACACAGGCTTTTGCACCCATCTTCTGGGCAATGTCCAGGGCTTCGGACGTGGTGCTGTGGTTCTTTGCCTCTGCATCACCTTGCAGCTCATCATCAAATGTTGCCTCGTGAATGCAGACCGTACTACCCTTGCCTATTTGGGTAAAAGGCTGGTTCGGCCTGCAGTCTCCAGAATAGCTGACCTTGAAGCCCGATGGCAGAGTGATGGAGATGGCTCTAGCGCCATGGCAGTGCTGCACAGCAACAGCCTGAATGTCTTGCAGACTCAACAAGCTGTGATCAACGACATGATCATCGAGCTTGGCACGATAGTCACTCGTGGAAAGTCCTTTCAACTCAGAAGGTGGGATGAACCAGCTCATTCGCGAGGTTTGTCTTGTTCGCGGATTGGCAGTGGTCATGGATAGCGGTGCCAGACGAGAGTAGCCAAAATCCTCCAATGCGCTGTACTCGTACAGCCAATGCTGCATGGCTGGCTCTGAGATTATGGCAAGACGTTGATCTTCGAAGACGTCTTTCCAGCTTTGAGTCGGAGAGACAGGTGGAGCTGGTTGACCATCGTGAACTTCTAGATACCAAGCCTTGATCACACTGGTCGTTCCAAGCTGGTGATCTGCATGCATATGGCTGATGCAAAGCAACCGTAAGTCGCGGAGAACTTGTTTGAAGTCCTCATCTGGAAAGACACGCTGTAATTGACCAAGAGTATTCTCGCCAGCGTCGAGCAGTATGTTGCCCCATCCAGGTACGCGCACCAGTGTTGAGGATACATTGCGGTACTTGGATGGCAGAGCAGAACCTGTTCCAAGAGTGATCACTTCGGCATCCTTGGCGTCAGATGGCAGCGTACCGAGCCACTTCTGTACCTCTTCAGGCATCGTCTTCGTCGCCTCCTGCGCTTTTCGAGCTTCATCCATGACATCTTGGGGCATTTCCGAGACAATCTGTGCCACTTCGAGTGTTGGAACAACCTCCTTACTCTGAACTTCAATAGCAGGTTCGAGCTGGACAAGCTGTCCTCGTTGCGCAACATGTACAGCTTCGGGCAATGCAGACGCGTTGGCTGCGACTAAAGCCTTCTGGTCGCCCACTTGTCTAGTCTGCAACGATGAAGGGTCGTCATGAACAGGTACGATGTAGCGTTCTGGATCGACCTCCTTCAACCGAATCGTAGATCCCGCGACACTATCGAGTGATATGTTATTCGGACAGCAATCCGGAGACGATACAATGTGCTTCAAATGTTGAAACTCCTTCATGAAGGTATGGAGTTTTGGGACTTTGGCCACCTCCTTGCCACAAATCCAGATGATAGCTCCCACGCCCTCCATGACTTGCTTTGTCCTCCACTCCGGTCGGGAGACAAGGTTGTCGATGTACTCTGGCCCAGGCAGGTCGACAACTGCAATACCACCGCCTACCCGAGGTGGATCCATTACTTGCTCGGATGTCACCGTTTCGCCGTCCGAGTTCTTGACACTCTCGCCTTTCGCAAGCTTGGAATAATCAGGACCGGATTTCACTTTCAGCGCCTTGGCACGCTCCGGTCGGAATGTGCCTCGCTGCATATGATTTCTGATGATGTAGCTGATGGCCTCCTTCGCAGGCTTGTTATCAGGCAGACTTTCAACAAGGGCGCCAGGCCATGGCCGCCTGACAAGAACTTTCATCTGCGGATTTGAAGGTGGATTCTTGGTATCGTTAGGTAAAGGGCCTGTGTACTTCTCGATCTTGTTTGTTTGGGCGTTGCGAACAAAAATGGTTGCCGGAAGCTTGACATCTGCAAGTGCGGTCTCGTAGAGCGTGTCTAGCCTCCACGAGGAATTGAACATCTCGCCCACCACAGCTTTGACAGTGAGGTAGTCTCGATCTTCCTGACTCAGCTCGGTGGCCACTGTTGTCATTGCACCGTTTTGATCTGCTTGCATCTCATCAAAGCTCCGCTTACGAGGACTGACGGACACAGGTGGACTCTGCGATGAGGTAGTAGATTTAGGCAAGATGGACATGGGCCACACTTTGATGTTCTCGTCTGCCCAGTAAGGCTTCCACTCTTCGTTCTCTTGTGGTAGCTGTTCTGGCAGACAACTATCACGGATCTCGTGCACATTCACTGGCATACCTTTTCGAAAGACATATCGTCTCGCTGTCGCCAAGGTGTGATTCAAGTTCGGTGGGCCAAATATGGAAAGAGTATTGCTCATCTCCTTCTTGGCCTGATCTTCCAGCTCTTTCATCTTTTGCGGATCATCAGCCACACCTAATCTCTTCGCCTTGGTTTTCGCCTTCTTGAGCACTTCTTCTAGCGAGCTCGCCTGACTTGCAGCAGAAGAATCGGCCAGAGTTAAGATCATACCGATCAGACCTCCAGTGTTCTTCCATTCTGTCCGCCCAGTCAAGAAGCATTCCGAGACTTTGAGCAGCCTCGCGCCGATCTGAACACATGCTCGCTGCGTGCCTTCTGCCAAGCTTCCAATCAGGTATCGCTTGCTATCGAAATGCAGGAGTAGCGTTGTGCCAGGTGAGTCCACAGTGGGAGTGGTCAAGACTTGTACGTAGGACTTCATCCTGTGCCCTATGAATTCCTGCTGCGCAAATGAAGTGAACTTAGGAGGAGTTGGCGACTGCAACAGCAGTTGATGATGGTCTCTCCAGAAGATCTCCTCTTTAAGTCCCCGTGCCTGCTTTTCTGGCGCAGCTCTTCCTTTGCCGCGCAGATGCCAGTGCCCAGTCGGATCTCTTCTGTACTGATATGTGAGAATTCGTGGTTCTAGAGATGCTATGGGCCGATCATTGTCGACTTTGCCCCCTCTGCCTCTCTCGTGCTTTTGTGATTTCTTGGGCTTCTGATGTGACGAAAAGCCACCAAGCAGATCGCCGATTGCTGAAAGCGCCTTTGGTTCAGATACGTTTCGATGGCGGTCGTCGTTGCTATGTCGCTTTCTTTGCGAGGAGTGAAGATGGGCGTATAATGTTCGTGGGTGAAAGCGATTGATGCAAAAATTGCTATGCGAAAGTCGTAAAGTCGTAGATGTCGTAATGCGCTCGAACGGGCGAGCTATTGAAGCCAACGTGAACGCTGATGTGAATCAAGGAAATCTATAGCATTAGAGTCATATGCTATGCGTATGTACAGTGACCGTGCAGTAAGTTGAAATGGCAATGGCGGAGTCTCGAAATTGAGCTCGGAGAACGCGACTTTTCGACAACCAACACGCGTCATACATCCGTATTCGTCTGCCGTGCCAAGTGGACTATATTACTGCTTGCAATCCAGCAGGTCGACGGCTTGCTGCGCTCTGTAGTAACATTCTAAGCATTTCAAGGGCAATCCGAACGACGAGCAAGAATCGTCCGTGGTGATGTTGCCCTGTCCTGATCGTCTGATCGTGGCCGGGTCTTTGTTCCGCCGAGCCGACTTCCCTTCGAACGGCGAACGCCGAGCCCTGTACAAGGGACGACTGATCACGACACGGTGCTTCCGAGCACGCTACGGAGCGGTGCGGTGCGCGCAGCCCGCTTTTAGCGCAGCCCGCAGCAGTTATCTTCGAGCTGTTTTGCACGAAAGTAAAATTATACTTAGTGAGTTTTCCCAAATCCACCCCTACACTTCACACACAATTGCTAACAACATCCATAGCCTTGTTGAGATGTGCCCGCTCACGAATGGGCTTCATCCAGGAGAAGAGTCTGCATTGCACAGCGCGGCACACTTCTTCTGTGCCGTTCCTTCGGGGGCGGCATCGGCGCAATTTGTAAGTTGACCTTCATTCCAAACCCACTGCGACATCTACTGACCTGTATCTTCCAGTTGCTGGCTACCTGCTCATCTGAGCTTCTTTTCATCAGTTCGTCGGCCTTTGGGCTGGCACCTGGAGAAGAGCATCAACAACAGTATGGACGGCAGTAACCATACATGGCATGCTTGGGCAATGGTAATGACAGCAATGATGCTCGCCTGCTTGTTCTTGAGTGTATCTCTTCTACTAACCATTGCCTCAACGGATGTGCTCGTCTCTACTGCTTATTGCGCAGCTATGAGAAAGTGAGTGTTCGCGCTCGCGCTGAGTGTCCATCGAGAGAGTCTGCGGGAATTCTACACACGAGATGTGGTCACTCCGCATTTTGCTACAAATTTTGCTGCTCAATGCGGAGCCGTGAGAAAGTGAGGTTTCACGCTCGCGCTGAGTGTCCATCGAGAGAGGCTGCGAGAACTCTTCACACGAGATGTGGTCACTCCGCGATTCGCTACAGGCTTTGCTGCTCAATGCGTAGCCATGAGAACATGAGTACTCACCCTGGCGCTGAGTCTGCAGTATTTCTTTTCGCACGAGCGACCTTCCAGATTGTTTGCAGCTCTCTCTAAGCAGTCAGGCGGAAAAGGTCGTATCGTTACGGAGAAGGGCGAGAACGAGGACGAGGACGAGGATCCCGATCCTGATGATGGCGAGACACCAGATCGCTTCAAGGGCAGATGGTCTTCAGAGATTCAGGAGTCTCAACAGGTCGCTCTTGATACTGCTGCTGGAGCACAGGACATGCTGTACGGCGCATTGCTTAAATACATCCAGAGCCACCGCAAGAGTCCGCCACCTCCTATTCCAATAAACGGAGCTTTCCACGAGGTCCTCGACAAAAAGTTGTACATCGTGTAAATTGTACGAACAAGCTCATGGGTATCTCCACAGGCGGTTAACACTTTGCATCTCGAAAACCAAATTGTGTATAACGACGCACGAACTACGTTCCAGGCGGCGGGCCAGCCTCTACAGCAACCCACTTTCTACGAGAGCATAGTTCCCAACGGTATCAGTGCAAGCTGTGACATCCCGGTGGTCAACGTGCAGCAGATCACAGCAGCCGACCTCCGTCTTATCCAGATACTCACGCAAGCCCAAGCTGGCAATTATCGAGTCCTCCTCATTGTTAGAGGCATCGCCGGTCATAGTTGCGCTCCGAACACATACGACAGGATACTTCAACAGTTTCCTATGGTTGAAGTTCGAATCATATACGCCCTTAGACCTCACCCTTTGCTCCTGGCCAATGCAAAACTACCTCCCGGTCAGCAAGGCCTTGGTATCCAGAATCTTGTACACCAGTCTGTGCAAAGCCACCTCCTCTTTACGAACATGGTCAACATCGGGCATCTGGTTGATCAATTCCACGGTGATATCCAAGTCCCAGCTCTTGCTGAACTACTTCGTTGGCACCAAGAAGATTTTGATGCTATAACAAATGGGCCTGGTATGACTCTCTAACGAGCCTTGTTGATCCTGCAAATTCGCGGCGGAGGAAGAATCGCGATTTTCTAGCGATCATGTGTTGAGGGCTCGTGGGCTCGTGGGCTAGGCCGTCTGTTGAACTACGGCCTCTGGCCAGCATTCGGGGAACTTGCCAGGATGTTTGACTCCATCACATGGTGTGAGCAGTGGTCGTTGCGTCGCAAACCGGAGTTCAGTCTCGAGTATCGAGCGCGGAGCGTGTCCCTAGCGACTTGAGACCGCACGCCTTTACGGAGTGATAGATGTCAAGACAATTCTTAATTGCCGCAGGTTTCCCGTAGCCAGGCCAAAGGCTGTAGTTCACCTGGCTTGAGAAGGGAGCATTGGATGGGGGGCAAGAGTGAAAATGGCAGTTTCCAGTACACTCGTCTGCAGATGTTCATGTGAAGTGGTTGGTCGCAGAAGGGTCCGAATTACCTCCGCATCACCAACGGCGGACTTACTGCATGGGACACTTGAGCAATGGCATGGTTACAGCAATAATAATCCTCATCATGCCTTTCCTTGAGTGCGTATCTTCTGCTGACTCTTGCCGCATTAGATATGCTCGTGAGTTACTTAATCGACAGCATTTGCCCGCATCGCGACCGGCGGCCGCATCCAGTCGACAAGAACCCTGCGCTTCATCGTAACATCCTTTCCATCGCCATCATTACTCACGACACTCAGTATCTACGACACTCGCGCATCTCGCCTCTCCACGCTCTCCGTTCCACCTTCCACCAGCCGCGGCTACGCGTTATCTATCCAGTCACACGCCGTCCAATCCCACACGTGGTCCTACAGTATCGCCAAGCAAAGTACAAGACTCCGTAAATGACCGCTGCAAGGCACGCTGCAGCATCGCCAAGAAGAGATCTCCAGTGGCCAACCACTCAGCTGCTATGAGGCGCGAACCGGGTCATACCAATCTGCACTTTTTGTGCGGCTGGTGAGGCTCGATCAGGAAGGAGAGCCGCATGAAGGGACACAGGTAAGTACATATACAGTGCATTTGGAAGCTCTGGAAGATGGAGAGTATACGCATTAGTGGCTGCCGCTCGCTCAGTCATGCTTCAACTCAATGCTTTGGCTGCCATAGCCACTCTTTTGACTGCCGTTGCTGGCCAACTAGTCAACCCGACCATTGCACAGATCAATGGAAACAAGTTCCTGTCGCTCTATAATGGCCAGAACGTCACTGGCGTCCGCGGTGTTGTGACTGCCAAAGGACCACAGGGTAAGTAGGGATCTGCACGTAACACTTCACATGCGTCAATTGGCCAATTTGAAGCATCTGCTAATGATCGATGTTTAGGCTTTTGGATTCGCTCGGAAACGCCAGACAAAGATCCAAAGACATCGGACTCGATATATGTCTTCGGCAGCCAGGTAGTGAACAGGACTGCTGTCGGTGATGTGGTAACTTTGAACGGGAGAGTGACCGAGTATCGCTCAAGCTCAGCCTACTTGTACCTTACTGAGATTGACCGGCCAACGAATGTGACTGTCGTTCGGACTGGCGTGCAGGTCAGCCCACTAGTCATTGGTCAGCAGGCTCGCAATCCGCCGACTGAACAATATAGCTCTCTTGACAAGGGCGACGTCTTCGCAGTGCCGAACAATCAGAGCCTCATCTCCACTACGAACCCAGAGCTCAACCCGCAGCGATATGGTCTGGACTTCTGGGAGAGCTTGAGTGGCGAGCTGGTGACAGTGCGCAAGGCTCGGGCGATTGGCAGACCAAATTCCTTTGGTGATACGTGGGTTGTCGGAGACTGGAAGACAACAGGCAGTAATCGCCGTGGAGGCCTGACTATTACTGACAAAGATGCAAACCCTGAAGCTATCCTCGTTGGGTCTCCGCTGGACGCATCTAGCAATCCCACTACCACAAAACTTGGTGATTCTCTTGAGGATATCACCGGTGTAATCACCCAAGCTTTTGGCTTCTATAGAATCCTTCCTTTGACAAACATCAAAGTCACTGGTTCGCGAAGTCCAGCTCTGCCTCCAGCTACCACGCTTACTTCCAGCGGAAAGTGCAATGGCATCACTGTCGGTCAGTACAATGTCGAAAATCTGCAACCAGCATCCGACAACCTTCAAGCCATTGCCGAAGACATTGTCAACTACATGAGGACTCCAGATCTCCTCTTCGTGCAGGAAATTCAGGACGATAATGGACCGACCAATGACGCCGTAGTGGATGCCAATGTCACCCTGGCCACGCTTCGAGATGCCATAAACGCGCTGTCATCTAGCACCAACTACTCCTTCGTTGACATCGATCCTGTGGATGACCAGGACGGAGGACAACCTGGCGGAAACATTCGAGTTGCATACCTCTACAAGCCGAGCGTTGTTCAACTCCGTAAGCCAAATCCAGGATCGAGCACTCAGGCAAATGAAGTTCTTCCAGGGCCCGCGTTGAAATATAACCCAGGCCTCATCGACCCACAGAATTCAGCCTGGCAAGCATCACGAAAGCCAATCGCCGCCCAATGGGAGACTGTCGGCGGTGGAAATGATGCTACATTCTTCACAGTTAACTTCCACTGGACAAGCAAGGGTGGCTCATCGTCGCTTCATGGTGATGCTCGACCACCTGTGAACGGTGGTGTGGATCAACGCACTGCCCAGGCGAATGTATCTGGATCCTTCATTCGCCAGATTCTTCGCTACGACTCGAACGCCGCTATTATGGCTGCAGGCGACTACAACGAATTCTCGGTCGTGCAGCCACTAAAGACCTTTGCTTCGGTCTCCGGCCTGAAGAGTCTGGACGATGCCGTGGGCATTCCCGCTACGGAGCAGTACACCTACCTATTCGACATGAATTCTCAGGAGCTCGATCACATGTACGTCTCACCAAAGTTGGCAAACAGGAATTCACAGTACGAGCACATTCATGTCAACACTTGGGTGGCCTATGATGATCAAGCCAGCGATCACGATCCGAGCGTGAGCAAGTTTAATGTTTGTGGGCGATAAAAGTTTATCAAGAGCTACAGACAACGCTCTGTCGGAGTTCCAGAATCCAGATTCGCTACAATGTATGCATATAGATATGACCGTGGACTGTACATGCTTGACGAATCAAAACACAGCGGCTGTTTATCGCTCGCGCATTCCACATAACTCCTCGCTGAAACCACACTGCCTTGGCCATGCAGCCCATAAAGGACAGAGCTGGATGAATCCCATTCCAAGCGACTCATCAAGGTCTCCGTCCGTAGACAAAATGGAAAATGGTCAAAAGATGGATTTTGGAATCCTTGAACTCATTTCTCACGCCCGCCATCAGGACCTGAGCCTCATCCATAGTCCATCCCAAAACTCTGGTCAAAGGCGCAAGAGTAAACGCCTCAACACACATGATCATATGCTCACGCTGATACCTCCCGACTTCTTTCAGCTTCTTATTCTTAGCCCATGTCCCGATCGGGATCTTCAAAACATCTTCCCTCACGTCCGCAAATCCAGCCTCCTCGATCCATTTCCTCTGATCAGCTGCGACATTCATTTTCTTTCCAAATTGACTCGAAGCTTCATCAATGAGTTCCTGCCACCTCTTCACATTTGGCGCCTTCGTCAATTCCGGATCGTCGTCCGATGAAATCCAAGCTTCGTATTCCTGCATCTCAAGCCAGCCGCCTGGCTTCAGATGTTCGAATATCCTCGAATATAAAAGTGGCCAATCTGCTACACTGCCACCCATTCCTCGGCCATGGATGTAGTCGAAAGCTTCATTCGCGGCCCAGGTCCAATCGCTTTCGACGTCATCGACGTAGAATTTACAATTCGGTGGAAGCCAGCCTGGTTGGATTGGAGAAAGATCCGTGCCGAGTACCTCTGTATCCGGATATTCGTCTGCAAAATCTATGGCCCAGATTCCAGTCCCGCAGCCGAAATCTAGGACTCTTTGGATATTGGGAGGTAAAGGTGCTCTATGTAAGGCTCCTTCCAGCGCAAGCCGAAAAATGTGGTGATGAAGATCTAGTCGGTCTTGTTCTTCGGCATCATTGGGCATGAGATAGGCTCCATCGCGAAAAGCGTGATATCGGCGTCCGTTCTCGTACTTGTATCCGAAGATGGAGGAAGCTAAAGATGTGCTTTCTACAGAGTCAAGATCTGAACCCAGGCCGGAGTCTCCTGATGCGGTCTTGTTACGTTGTTAGCGATGCTCGATTGAAGTCCTAAGACACTCATACATCTACTTCTACCTCAGCTGCGGCGTTCAAGATAGGTTGCTGCTGTGGAGCCTGCGCCATTATGCATATATTAATATTGACATGAATCTGGAATACAAGAGCTTGAAGAAGTAATGAGTGGAGTGGTGTATGCGTTCTTCAAGGCCGGCAGACAAAGCTGCTGCTGCTTCTGCTGCAACACTGCGGCACAGAGGTCTTGGGTCATGATGTCTGCATCTGGCTTGCAGGCCGCGATGCGATCCTCTGCTGTATCGTTACCGATGGAGTGGTTGAGGTTGATTAAGCAGGATGTTGATAGGCCCTGTTGTGCAGGCAAGCCCTGCAGCTTGGCATTCGGCAATGATCCTTCCCAAAATGCCGAGACAACGAGAACTTCCAACACTTGACTTCTTCCTGTCTTCGACGGTCATCATCATCATGAGATTCATCAGACTCGCTTGAGCTAAGCACGCAATGCACCTTCTCGGCTCTGTCGATACGGATGTGTCAGCTCGCTGAGTATCAAGCTGTGCCGCATTTGCTGCAAAGGAAGAGCGGACCGTGAACTACACCACGACTATCCAGGCCCTAACGAACCGCTCGAGCAGGCATGCAGGAAGCGACGTGGGGCCTGCGTTGGCACATTTATCTTGGATCAAGCACGCCAGCAAATGCTCTCGAGCTTGAATTCTGAAGAAGATGGAAACTTGGTGATACGACTTCATCTGCTGCCATGCCGAGCATCTCACTGCCAGCAGTTGCTGGTATAGCAATCCTAGGATACTTTGTCAGCCTCACTATATATCGTTTGTATCTGAGTCCGCTTTCAAAGTTTCCAGGACCCAAGCTAGCTGCACTGACGAAATGGTACGAAGCGTACTACGAGATCGTCCTGAATGGGAAGTTCAGCTTCCACATTGAGCATCTTCACCGCAAACACGGTACAGAACCCATGGTCCAATAAGGCCACGAAAGTTTCTCATAATTGATAGGGCCTATCGTTCGCATCACGCCTTTCGAGATACACATACAGGATCCTGCATCGTGGGAAACACTCTACGTGAAGCACAACAAGTCATCCAAATATGAATGGACAGCGGGTCGTTTTGGGAACGAAAGTTCCGTCTTTACGACTTCAGATCCGACGCTGCATCGCATACGACGAGCTCCATTGAACAACATGTAAGTCGGTTCAGACTCATGTTCATACAGAAATTTTTCAGGCTGATCCCAAATCCAGGTTCTCGCGCCGCGCCATACTCAACTTCGAACCAGTTGTGTCAAGATACGTCGATATTTTCTGCAATGGTCTAGAAAAGTTCCGTCAGACTGGCAGCGTCTGCAACATGACAGAAGCCTTCTCGGCGTATGCAGGCGATGTCGTGACAGACTACTGCTTCGGCTTCAGCTACGAGCATCTAGCACTTGAGGGCTTCACAGATTCGTTCCACGATGCATTCATGGCCGTTTCAGCATTCGGACATGTGGCGTTGCAGTTTCCTTGGATGCATCCCGTACTCTAGCCAGGTTGTCCCCGCCGCTTTGATAGCTGCTAATGTGTTCTCAGCTTCTGAACAGCCTACCAGATAGCTGGAATGCAGCAATGAATCCGCCGTTGGCCAAGCTGCTCGGACTGCAGAAGGTAGCATCCAATACCCAAGCAGTTTCGATGGCTTACACTGACACATCTTAAAGGATCTCCGAGCAAAGATTGCTCAGGTGAAGGAGAATGTGGCGAAAGATGAAAAGATGCCTGAGCATCCGACCATTTTTCATACTCTGCTTAACGACAAGAACTTGGCAGATTCCGAAAAGACAAATTTGCGCTTTGCAGAAGAAGCTCAGCTACTGCTCGGTGCTGGAATTGAGACAACATCGTGGAGTCTCTGCCAGATATTCTACTACGTGCTGTCGCAACCAGACGTACTTTCGAAGCTCAAGACCGAATTATACGAAGCGATACCAAATGCAGCTCAACTGGACGCCTTCGACTACGCCAAGCTGGAAATCCTTCCGTATCTGCGCGGCTGCATCAAGGAAGGCATTCGTCTTTCGTTGAGCGTGTCAGCACGGAACCCGCGCGTGCTCACCGAGCCTTTCGTCTGGCGAGACCAATCCACTGGCAAAGACTGGATAGTTCCAGCTGGCACGCCGATTAGCATGACGATTGCAGATGTGCATTTGAACAGTGACTTTTTCCCTGAAGCCGATAAATTCAAGCCTGAAAGATGGCTTGGCGATGCACCGAAAGCTCCTGATGGGTCGCCACTGGAACGTTACTTTGTAGCGTTTGGTAAAGGACCAAGAAGTTGCTTGGGTATCAAGTAAGTCACAGTCTTGGGCAAGCAATTTGGCAAGTCAGTGTAGCTCACTTATTCACAGCCTAGCCTGGATGGAGCTCTTCAAGCTCGTCGGTACGATTATGCGCAAGTTTCAGCTGGAGCTGTACGAGACCGACGTGACAGATGTGTTATTGGGGCATGACTTCTTCTTGCCAAGCCCTAGACTGGACTCGAAGGGTATCAGAGTGAAGGTTGTAGGAATAGAAAGCTGATTATATGCAGTGCCGCAGCAAATAAAACAGTGGTCGTCTCTGCAACAGGGTATCTCAGACATACGCTCATATCAAAACGCTCAATACAGCCAATGCCACAGTAATACCGAGCCAAGCATTCGCCTTCGAGATCACGCCAGCAGAGAGACTCTCGGCGCCTGTCTGAGGATCATCGGTCGCTTCGACGCTGGTGTTGACTCTCATGCAAAGAGCATTGAAGGAGTCATCGCCAGCATCGACAAGCAGCATGTGCACCCGCAACTGTTCCTCATCAAAAGGATACTGAATTCTCGTGGTGTTGTACGGTATACTGCTGATATAACGAAAGGCATCGCCACCGGAATACGTTTCATTCTGAAACCGGGAGGTGCCATTCTCGATATTATTCGGATTGTTGAGTGGGAATGGATCTGTGATCCAATGTCAGTAAAGCTTCCACACGTTCAAGAAAGTGGAAGGTGTTCGTGCATACAGCTGAAAGTATACCAATCGGGAGGAAGATTGCCAGTACATTCTGGTATAGCTGTGAGGTTGAGGTTACGACCGCGGCAGCCATTTTGATCGCGTTCGTCTGATAAGACAGCATCTCGGAGAGCATCGACACAAGTCTGGCCGATGGTCGTTGCACAATTTCCGCTAGGATCCGCAGTGTCGTTGTACAGGTTCGTGACGTTCGGAGGTAAGAGTGAGTACATCTCGATCGGACTGACGCAGAGAGGCTCGGAAGAGTCGTCTCGCTGCTCATCCAGTTCTACGGGTAGTGAGGTGGTGTTGCCATCTGGTGCCCAGCTGAAGGAGTAGACCGTATTCACGATCTGCGCGTCCGGTTCGGTGTAAGCTGGTGGGTATAACTGTTGGCCGTGTTAGCTGATGCTGTCAATAGTAAGATCCAATCTTGTGTCTTTCTTACACCAGGTGGTGACTCGGCGTCAGGCACTCCAATTTTTGTGACGTTGACAGTCCATGTCCAAGGCTTGCCGTTGGAGTCGTTTGGTCGGAAGGGATGGAAGGAAACGCTCTTCGAGGCGTCTGGATGGCGATTCTCCTCAACGAAAGAAGTGTTTGATGGACCAGCACCTATACCAGAATCTGGATCATAATAGTGAGCAGCTACAAGTGAAGTCCCTAGGACGATTTGTGTTGCGATATTGTGCCGCATAATGTTGGAATGGTCCACGGAAGTGGCTTTTTTATTGCTATCTCGGAACAAGTTTTGCACTGCAACACTTCACAATGCTAGCATAGACATTATATCGTTCGGAGTGCATGTGGCACAGTCGATGCATTGTTCCGAGCTGAAGCATCATGAGGCAGATTGTATGGGGCGCCAAGAGATAACCTGTGGCAGTGAATGTCACCAGTGTTTACCCTCTGCACTATTCGGCAGCAGAGGACTGTTCCTGGCTTGGCATAGCTCAAAAGGTCGCTCGGTTGGTGACTGTCCCAGCTGAAGTATCGGAAAATAGACTCCATCCGGAGTGACACTGCATGCCTTGGCACCTGAAGGATCATTTGGGTGCTGCATACGTCACGAAGGATTGCCCTTCATATCGAGAACAGATGCTGAGCCATCGGGAGCAGAGCATCATGTAGCGAAACACGAGAACTTCTGTGAGTTTCACATTCGACAATTGCTTCGTTGTACCGATGGCTAAGCAAGAAGCTCGCGGCAGGATTGATTGTTTCTGTGCAGTTTAGCTGTCCAGAGAGGACCGAACAGTGAAGTGAACTTCCCTTCGTACTCACTTACCTCCTCATCCCAGTTCAGCAAACTCGAAGGCCTCTCTATGAGCAGTCTTGCTTCAGAGTATTACTCGATCTCACCTCACAGTCTCCAGGCATCTCGAGCGCAGCGAGGCGATCCTTAAATGTGAGTCTCGGAAATCCTCGCCCTGTCCACCTCTGCACTTCCACGCAGACAACTCTCACGTTGCTCTCTGGATGGTTTTGCTGTACAGCTGTGATCAATGTCACCACACATTCCCCGGAGAACCTCGAGACTAGCAGAGTCCGATGGAGAGGTTATCCTCAAGCCTCGTGAGTTTGTCCTTGTGAAGCCCTTCTCGTGACTCTTCTCGAGTACAGTCATACACCAGTTTCCGAGCAGCCTGACTGCACAGCATTACTCGATCCTGCCGCACAACACTCGGAGACCTCGAGCCCGTGGAGTCATCGTCAGGTGTGGATTTAGCGTATGCTCTTACATAAGTGAGACGGCCTTTCGATTCCTGCATCGAAAGCGACATAAGCCATACAGACTTTCCATTCATTACCTTAGCAGACTACTCCTAAGCCGAGCAATCCACACATTTCCAATCCATAGGCCTCTTCGAAAGTTTCACACACTCCATATGGAAATCTCTCCCACAACGCGGATTTCCACATCCAATCGTCCCTCTGTACCCGTCCGCACGCTTCCCACAGACACAAAAGTTCTTCTTAATTTTCCCGGCAAGAGCCTCTTTCTCTGGAGATTCTGGACGGTTCTGCAGGAGATCGACATAATACGTCGTCTCCTGCAATTCGAACACAATGTCTTCGTGAGAAGGTGTCTTCTTTGCCTGCTCCATTGCGTTGTAGAAGTCTTTCTCGTCCGTGACGAGCTGGTTCGCAGAGCCGCTCAGGTACACGATATTATCCGAACCTCGCAAGAATATCAGGTCCTTCTCCATGATGCGGGACAATTTGAGGAACTCCAGGTCCCTTGGCATGATCTGATCTGGGGGTTTTGTCTCGAGCTCGTCCTTGAGTAAATCGGACACTGGAATCTTGTAGATTCGTGCCTCTTGTCTCGTCATCTTGGCTTTAGGTGCTCTTTTGCACACTACAAACCGATTACCGAATGGTATCGTCATAGATTGTGCTTGAGGTTCGGACGATCTTGGTTGGCTGTCGGCGTCCTTAACGATGCGACCATCGATCCATCGTGCTCTGAATTTGCTGTTTGGCGTGAGATTCGCAGTGGCGAATGCAGACCGAGAACGTTCGGGAGAATCAGAGACAGTCCCTGTGACCTTACTGACAGCCTTGGAGGGCGATCGCAACGCTGCAGGAAATGCGGCATCTATTGACTCTTTTGAGAAGCGCCCGTCACTGCCACGAGCCTGAAGCAGACCATGCACGCGTGCCTTAGACGGGTGCACGTCCGCCTCAGACTCTCCAGCCTTGGAAACACCTCCAATTTTTCCACGTGGTTCAGATGGAGCATGCATACTTGATTCCGAGCCGACGACCTCCTTCTGAGGAGCCCGCTCTGTGCTACCTTTCTGCTCTTCAGTGAGTGGCACTACTTTTTGGCAGTAGTCGAGATACGCTTTATCAATGATATTTCGACTTTCGAGCTGCTCGAGCTTCGACTTGAATAAGGCTCTCAGCTTTGGCCTGCTCAGCTTCTGAGCATGCCTTCTCGCAAAGCGTACAAGCGCATCTCGCACAAGGATATCAGAATCGGGCTGCTCTTCATCAAGATGACTGTTAAGCATCAAGTGGAATTCCAGTTCGAGAGGATCCTTGCCCAGCTTGCGGAGATCATGGCGTTGACTTTGGACAATCCATGTATTGTCCACGTCGTCATCGCTGTCGCTGACCTCGTCGCCAGCGATAAGAACCTTTTTAGATGTCGTACGATAGAAGGAAACACCTGGCACATCCGGAACTCGATGCTTTCTTCTCTTGCGAGGCGCAAGATCTGGAACATCTTCAGGAGCCATGTCTATTTTCCTGGACTTCAGAAGAGGGACTGTTGCGGGACCGGGCTGCTGCTTGGCGGCCGGCAGAGTTCTCTTTGAGGGTCTTCCAGGCCTCGACGTGCTTGAGAACTTCTTTGTAGCTGGAGTCATGCCTTGATACTGAACGGGAATTGCAGGCTTGATCTTCCATGTTGAATCTCCATCAACATGAGCTGTAATGTCTAGCAGCGCATTTGGTGCTTCCCAGTCGAAATCCTCGCTTTCCTCTTCCGCAGACCCATTGTATTGTTCATCATCGAGGTGAAGTGACATGACCTTAACTCCCGGCTCGTCTTCAACATCCTCGACATCAATGCTAAACTGGTCATGGTGGGTCTGATAGTGATTCAGCAACTGTGGGAAAGACGAATGTTCCCGATCGTCTTGACAGAAGATACAACTCAGGTTCTCAAGCTCAATTTCGCGCTTGACGAAGGTTGTAGATCGAAACAGATACCGGATTGTGCTTGGACCTCGCCGTCGCTTCGCTGGTGGTTGATCTTCAGATGCAGCTGGAGTCGGCATCTGGCGCTTTCTCTCTAGTCGTGCTTGCCTCATGTTGTAATCAGCCAGAACACTTCCGCTGGTCCTTCCTTTCCAGCTCATATCGACTTCGGCGCCGTAATCTAGCTGTAGACTCTTGTGCCCCTTGACTCTTCTGAACATCAGCAGCTGGTCATCAGGTGGCAATTCTGGAAGTCCTGGGTCTTTGCTCGTTGTATTTGTATTGGGGTCGCCCCAAACAATCCTGATCACACCCTCGTTACTGGGAGCGTGCTTGTATTCGCTTGGAGCTTTGTTCTCGAGCTGACTCAGAAGCGCAGCCGATTCTTTCGAGTTCCTGGGTTGGACCGAGATCTCCAAAGTATACCTATCTGTGAGCGTCCTTGCCCACTCCGCCTCGGATTTTGAAGCGTGGACGTCTCTCGGAACGGCAAGCTGTTCGACACCGAGCAAGAGCGGCTTTTTGAGCTCAACGCTGAATACAGGTTTGCGATCGCTGTTTGAGTATCTGATGATCTGTGCTTCAACCTTGTCACGGTAGACCTCACTTTTCGCAAGAGCTTTATAGTGAATGGAAATGCCAACGAAGACCGGTAGCTTCCATTCTCCAGGTTGCGGTACCCAAGATTGCGACTTTCGCTCACGTCCGCGCACAACCACATTTCGTGACGTTCGCGAACTTGAAGCATGGTGGCGTATCAGCAAGGAAGTGATGCGAAGTTGAGGCTGGCGTGCCTCGATAAGATCCTCAAGTGTGCCATTCGATGGCGGCTGCCATTTGGCACGCGGATAGTGTTTGTTTTCAATGCTCATGCCATCCACTGACGGCGTAGAGTTGTTGATTTGTTTCGAGAGCTCGGATTCGTGATAATCAAGAATGTGTCTCAGGTTGCGACGCAGGAATGGTCTTCTCGAAGCGGATTGTGCGAATTCCCGATAAAATAATGCTTTGATGCCCAAGTCGCGAGTGTCGAGTGTGTTCACCATGTCAAAGGCCGTCAAGGAGGAGTTCGCACAATAGAGTGACTTTCATTGTTGGAATTGCGTAAATGCTCGTGGCTGAGTGGAACAGGTCTGTGATTGCAGTAGCCCGCAGTTTCTGGAATATTGCAGAGCAGGTCTTTCCTAAGGTACAGAAAGATCTTGCGCAAGTCTAGAAGCCGAGCATAGTTGTGACTTCTCCAAAGCGCGTTCCGCGGTGATCGTGCAGCTGTCGCGTCTGCCAGTACTAGAAATTGCGTTATTGCTTACCGCCAGCGTGGTATAAACGACCTGACGCTCTCGCGCAGCAATCGAACAGTCAGTAGAGACTGCAGAAACGCAAGTTGAACGAGGTGGCACTTATTGACGAATAAGTTGTGTCGCGATGCTGGCTAGAGGAGACCGTTTTTGGTCGGCAAAGTCAAAACAGCTTCGACGCTCGGACACATCTTCAAATTTCATTGATCGCAAGTCAAGAAAGAGAAAAACACCACGAAAAGCAGTAGAGTAACACTTTGTCATTCCCAGAGCCACTGGCTGTGAAAGAAGTTAATGCGCCGCGAGGTCCATCTTCATGAGACACTGCAGCCACTCTCGAGCCGAGACGGCCATGCAGTATCCTAGATGCATTACGCGCATCATTCTGTAGTAAAGAAGCAGCTTGCTATCGTCCACGCATCATGCCTTGCGCCCGAAGTCATCTACCCAGAAAGCAAGCACATTCTAGCATGCATAGCATTCAACGCCTCGATATCACCCATAGTGCAGCACGCAACGCTGCAGCAGTTCAATCCAATCCCTGTTCTCGCCTCCGTATAAGATCGGATCTGCTTCTTCAATATGTCCTGACGCTATGGTCCAACTTAGCAGCAACCACCAGCGCTGCCAGACTGCACGTTCGAGCCTTGGCCGACCTGCACAGTTGGCTTGTTGTTGATCGCCGTGTTACCCATGCGCTCCTTGATCTGGCGAGCCATTGTCAAGAATGCTTGCTCGACGTTGCTGGCGTTCTTTGCGGAGGTCTCGAGGAATGGGATGCCGAGGCTGTCAGCGAATTCCTGTGCTTGATGTCAGTGTCCGGTCCTTCATTCTTCGTCCCTCTACTGATCAGCATACCTTGGCAACGGTGTACTCGACGACCT
>AWYD02000441.1:0-86894 GCA_000504365.2 Pseudocercospora pini-densiflorae CBS 125139
ATAGAACGTTCTAATACTAAAGGAATAATATAGAATCGATTTAGAAATATATTTAGTATGTAAAATACTATTCTATAAGATATCTAGGCATTTTGTAGATAGGTTATAGTTCCTATACTGATTTTGTAGATGGCTTAAAACCGCTCGCTAGGCGAGCGGCGTATGACTCCATTTCAGCCGCGGATAGAGTCGCGGTGAGGTCAAGTTTTGCTTCTCACAAGGCGCCAGAAACGTGAGGCTCAGGCAATTCGCGCTAGAGCTCGCTTCGCTTTCCGAATTTGACTAGGCTGTAACTTTGATTGAAGATTGAAGATTCTCATAGCGCAGACGCAACAAATAGTCGAGCATTACCATCGCCATCCACCATGTTGTGCGCAAGTATGTTGTCACGTCCATACGCACTTGGCTAGACACTAATTCTGTATGCAGTCTCCGGCGAAGCGCCAGAGCATCCTGTCGCAAGTCGAAAGTCGGGTCAGTCACCTTGCGATTCACGACCGCGAGTTGAAGCAGTAACTTACAGTAGGTATAGGCAATGTCTTTGAAAGACGACTGATCGAAGCTTACATCTCTGAGCATGGCTCCGATCCTGTCAACGGAGAAGAGCTTTCGGCGGATGACCTGATCGATCTCAAGCAAGCGCGCGTCGTAAAACCTAGACCGCCGACCCTCACCTCAATTCCAGCCCTCCTCTCGACCTTCCAAAACGAATGGGATGCCCTTATACTGGAATCGTATCAGCTGAAGCAGCAATTGGCCGAAACAAGACAGGAGCTTAGCACTGCCCTTTACTATAACGATTCCGCGCAAAGAGTTATTGCGCGTCTGCAAAAGGAGCGAGATGACGCTCGAGATGCGCTCTCGAGAGTGTCTGTCACTGGTGCTGCGAATGGCGTAAATGGCACGAATGGGGATGCCATGCAGGTGGATGGTCAATCTCTCTCAGAAGCCGCACTTGCGACCATCGATGAGACACAAGCGCGCCTTTCTTCCACGCGACGGAAGCGGCCTGTGCCAGAAGACTGGGCGACCGCCGACGAGATACAATCTTACGACATCAAGTCTACCGTGGATTCACAGTTTACAGGCGCCAAGTTCTTAGCTTCAGATGAGTCTGGGGACTTTTTCCTCACAGGAGACTCAGATGGCACGATGGGCGTCTACGATCTGTCTTCAGGCACATTCACAACTCGGACAAGTCTCAGCGCCGGCGCCATCCTCGGTGGTGCTTGGGCTCACGATAAGCAAGCTGTATCTACATCTTCTGGCGTAGTTGTGGTTGCTCAGGAGGGTGCAATTCAGGGCAAGTTCCAGCAGCACGCGGGTGCAGCTACGGCGGTAGCTGGACATCCCAGCGGCAAGCTTTTGGTTTCCGTTGGGTACGACAAGAGCTACATCATCTACGATCTTGACTCTATGAAAGCTCTTACACAGGTTTATGGCGATATCGGTAAGTAATTACGAGCCACGACGTTGTTGGGGTCTTGCTAACTCATTAGAACTTACTGCCGTTGCGTTCCATCCTGATGGCCACCTGCTAGCAGCTGGAGGAGCAGATGGTTCCGTCCGGCTTTACGATGTCAAGACTTCACAGTTGGCGCACACCTTCCCAGCACCCTCTGCTGCAACACCTGTCATTGCCCTGACGTTCTCAGAAAACGGCACATGGATTGCTTCAGCGAATCAAGGCCAGAACGTACTTACGGTTTGGGACTTGAGGAAACTCAACGCGCTTAAGACCATCGACATTGGCTCAGCAGTCACTGGCATTTCCTGGGACTACACAGGTCAATACCTCGCAGCAGGTGGACCGGGTGGCATCGTGGTGTCACAATACTCGAAGAGCAGCAAGTCTTGGAGTGAGCCGCTGCGCAGAGCTTTGAATGTTGCAGACGTCAAATGGGGTGCCAAGGCAAAAAGTTTGGTAGCGCTGACTGGCGAGGGTGCTGTCAGCGTCATCGGCTCATAGTCCACAAAATGCTTCATGCGATGAGAAAGCGGCGTTAAGGCGTCAAGTGAGCTGCAGGAAAGCAGCCTCATGCATGAGAATTGAACATGTGTGCGTGGGGACAGAAAAGGAATTTTGTAGCATAGTCTCACGAATACCACGGCGATAACTCGCCCTTGAAGCCGAGAGCTTGCCACACCTTGTACCTCGTTTCATCTCGTATAGATCCGCGTCCAAGCAACACCAACATCGGCACTTTGTAGAAGGAGACAGACACCTCTTAATAATCGGATCTGCAGCAGGGAGCAGCATACATTGTAGAGAAGACGCTGTCAGGGTGGGAGTCTCATTTTGCTTCACGAAGCCTTTGTTGTGGAGTCGGCAGCGGTGGTCAGGCTTGCTGCTTGACGCCACTTCCTCCTCTTCCCTTGCCAACGCACGCTCGCACACTCCCTTGGACAATCGACTCCCGCTTGGACATCGCAGCACCGCACCACTCGCATGAGCTGCTCGGCAGCGTGCAAGCAATCTTGACCACAACGCCAAGTATCGAACGCCATTCTTTCTGAAACAGCATCTCTCGCTATGGATGGAGGCTCTGGATCCGATGGTTGGCCGCACCTCTACCGACGAGAGAGTGCAAAGGTAAGATAGTACCTCGCTTTGCGCCACGCCCTTTTCACTGCGTGATTTGTGACATGTGATTCTGACAATGCGAGCGCAGAGGGAATTCACAATGGCAGAACCTAGCACCAGAAATGCTTCACCAGACACGCTGTTCGTATCCGATCACGACGACCATTACACGCATCCCGAGCACGCATCGCAACGAAGACGTCTTTCTCCACCCAGACTCGCCCTGCCACCGAGAAGGCACTATCCAGCCGATGGCTATGATTTTAGAAGACCAGTAATGTCGTCAGCGAGCACGAACCAGAATACGCAAGAGCAGTATGACACGCTTGTGATTGACCTCACCGATGAGGCAGAAACCGAACCGGCACCACGAGCATCACATTCACAAACTGCACAGGCAGAGGGTAGTGCAGGCCCGGTCTCGGCACGGGCAACGAGGGGTCCAAGATTTG
The DNA here is from genome assembly GCA_000504365.2 of Pseudocercospora pini-densiflorae CBS 125139. Classification (NCBI taxonomy): domain Eukaryota; kingdom Fungi; phylum Ascomycota; class Dothideomycetes; order Mycosphaerellales; family Mycosphaerellaceae; genus Pseudocercospora; species Pseudocercospora pini-densiflorae. The sequence continues at coordinate 3,037 of AWYD02000441.1, forward strand.
GGCGGAACATAATTGACGTGGAAAGTGAAGGTGAAGAAGAAGGTCACAGCACACGGTCATCTGCACGGGCGCATCCGAGAAACAACTACGACTCTCTCTTTCCTCGTTTCAGCAACCAACGGCCGCAACCTCACCCACAATTTTCTGTTCTCCGGCGACCTCACAGACCCACACCACCTTCCATCAACATGGACGATGTCGAAGATGTAGAGTTTCTCGAATCGCGGCCTGCATCTCAAGCACGAAATCGGCCTATATCACGAGCTCCACGCAGCGTCACTCCGTACCCGAACGGCCAAAATGAGCCTATTGATCTCACTGGCGACGACGATGACGAAGTGATGCATGTGGAATCGCGAGTTCGACCTGGATTGAATCTCGACCGACCTGCTGCCGTAGCAGGAACTAGGACACGAAGCATTATGGACGGATTTCCAGACGCACTTGCCGGTCTTTTCGGTAACGCAGGCGGCCACACAGCTCGGCTGTGGAACCGCTTCAATGAATTCACAGGTGGCCAACCAGGCCCTGCTGGAAACCACGAACACAGAAACGCACCTCCAAGAGCGCACATCCATTTCGGGCCAGCGCGAGTGGGGATGCAGATGGAATTAAACCTCGGCGGGATGATGGACTACGACACTCCTGCGTTCGATATGGGCTACCAAGGCGCTAATCGGCCTCCTGAGCCGAGCTACGAGCCACCAAAAGCTGCAGAGAAAGGCTTCACGAGAAGTCCGGGAGAAGACGAGATCGTCGTTTGCCCAAATTGCGGCGACGAGCTAGCGATGGGCGACAACGAGCAGAAGCAGCAGGTTTGGGTCATCAAGAAGTGCGGTCATGTGAGTGCTTGGCCTTGGTTATAAAATTTTGAGACCTGTACTGACTCAAAGTAGGCGTATTGCGGAACCTGCGCAGAAAACAGAACCAAAGTCGCCGCAAGCCGCGCCAAAGGCAAGGGAAAAGGCAAGGCTCTGGACATCGGGACCTTCAAGGTATGTGTCGTCGATGGCTGCAACGCACCGGCGAGCAAGAACTCCATGGTCCACGTCTATCTCGGCAGCTAGTCGCCCCCCAGATGAGGCGCAAGACTCTACGGGAAGCTCTTTTTGCGGTTTGTTCTTACGAAATACCACGTTTCCCGCCTGCATTTTAGCGAGGCGTTTCTGGAGACCAGCCGTAGCTCAGGCTGTGTATGTATGAGCATTTGGAACAACGGTACAGTTGTGGAATACCTCGAACAGGCATTCCGGTCTCAATCGACCGCAACGTCCAGAATCGTTGATATTTGACGCATAATAATAAGCTCTGCGATGCTGCGGCATTGCCATCAAGCCATTCTCTGCTGGCGAGGCGAGCTGTGAAGCTCTGATCTGCCTGTCTATCATTCCTCTCCTTGTTCCCAAGAAGTCCACAACTTTATGCACACCATTACATATGGTATGTTTACCATCCCCACAGTCTTCCTCCTCACCTTGCCTTCTTCTTATCCTCCCCTGCAAGTCTCAAAACCTTGCGTCTCTGCTTCATCATATGCGTATACAGTATCCATGCTCCAGGGACATAAATGAAAAGTATTCCCCTTAGCACCCATTGATACGCCAAATTATAGCTCTTCGCAGGCTCAATTGCTTTCCAAACTAACCAGCATTCTGAACTTATGCCCATAGGGTAAAGCACGAAGAACGTGTTGTATCGTAACCAGATCAAGAAGCTCGGTACGTTTCCGTAGAGGAGGTTCAGAGCGAAGTATGAGTACCGGATTACTTCAGTTATGCTCCAGGCTACGAGCATGGAGGAGTATGCCGGTGAGAGAGAGGTTGTGGCGGGGAATGGGTAGGCGATGAACCAGACGAGTAAGAAGCGGGAGGAGACTTGCATCAGTGTTGTGAAGAGGGGAGCGCGGACAAGACCTGAGAGGAAAGTTGGTACTTAGCTTTTGGCTGGTTGTCTTGGTCGTGACGTTCTCTTACCAATTGCTGCATGCACAACTTCTAAGCCTGCTAATGTTTGTGTCCAGCGCGTGAAATTTGCTGTGCCGGCGAATACGCTTTGGTAGCCATGGAGGGAGGCTATGAGGAGGACACGGCCTAGGACAACGGTCCAGAGTAGTGTGGAGATGGAGTTGTAGAGGATTAGGTAGGCTGTCTTTGGATTGGAGTGGTTTGGACGTCTGGTTGTTTCGGCCTTGGGAGGCTGTTGGGAGTCGTTCGGTCGGTCCATGGTTGAAGACCGATTTGTGTGTGGCTCCCGTGAGTAGTGACGGAGCTTGAAAGTGTTGAAGTTCTGTGAGAACCCGGAGCTGTGGATGAGCTAGGGAGGACCCTGAGCGGGTACTGCCGAGAAAGAAAGTGGGTCGCCTTAGTCTGCCTTCTGTTCCTGCCCCGCGGAAGACAAATTAGGGCGTACACTGTAAACTACATAACATTACTTTCTCTACCTAATCTCTATATATTTAGTACATAACTATAGTTAATTTAAATACTAATTATTCTCCTATATACTATCTATCTATATCTATAACTTTCTATAGCCTTCTAGGTATACTAAGTACCCTATAATTAATAAACTCTTAGTAGGTATACTCCTAACCCTCTATATATAACTCCTTTACTGTTTTATTATTTTAATAAGGATACCTTCTTATATACTATTTAAGAGGTTACTAGTAGTTCTTAATAGGAGCTAGGTTAGGAGAATAGCTAGTATTAAAGTAGTACTTTAAGCTATTATTACTCTTCTACTACCTAACCTTATTCTTATTGCCTATGCTATAAGAACTATCCCTATCTTCTTCTAGTATAAAGTACTATTTAAGCCGCTTAGCTTCTTATATCTAAGGCTTTATAACTAGCTTAAGAATGTCCTTAAGATAGGTCTTTATAGTTATCTTACTATTAGAATTGCTAGTATTATAGAAGACAAGATTACTCTTAAAGTTGTATCTAGCTACGGACTATATATATATACGTTTCTTATCCCTTTCTAAAGGCTCTTCCTTCTATTTAATATAGTCCTTATAGAGCCTCTCCCTAGGTCTTCTAATAACTCTAGATTTGCCTATAGGACCCTATCTAGTATGTACTTTATCTAAGAACCTAACAACCTTCTAATCTTCTTCTTTAGGTCTCTAGTATAGTATAGTAGTAGTAAAGTCCTTCCTTTCTTAAGTACGGTTATTATTAACCTAGCCCTTCTAGTAGGCTATATAGTAATAATAATCTATTACTTCTATAGCTCTATAGAGAGTCTTGCCTAAGTATCTAAGTAGATAGGTATTAGCTAGTTAGCTCTAGGATATTATTCTTACTATCTAGCTATATTCTTTAATTATTTCTTCTATAGTATATATATCCTTTATAGTAAGTAATAGCTTAGCTCTACGCTTATCCGTAGGCTTATCCCTATTGTTATAGTATGTCCTATAGGTAGAGGGATTTAAATCTAGTATATTCTAGCCTATAGTATAACTAATACCCTTAAAACGGAAGATATCCTTATAGAAGCTAGTATTACCTTTAAAGTCTTACTCCTATTTATAGATAGCCTTAACTCGTAACTTCTTAGGTATATCGTGTTGTTTCTTATATTTATTCTAAAGATTAAAAATCTAGGTATACTATAGCTTAGCTAGGTCTTTATTAACTTTATACTCTATATCCTTATCTAGTACCTTTTTATAGGTTTTACGTTTTCCTATTAGAATCAGCGTATAAGAAAGTATAATACGACAATTATTCAGGTTATTTCATTATGTTGTAGTAGTATTCTATGTAGAGGAAATTAATGCTAAGATGCGACCGTATACGCGCTAATTTGTCTTCCGCGTGCCTGCATCCTCAGTCCTCCATCACCGCCAGCAAGGCGCAGCCATCCTCTTGCGCATCCCAACGCGGGGTGGTGGTTGCAATCGTGTTGTGCGAGCGGCGATGGCTGTGTTCTCGTCTTGAAAGCAACGTCGAAGATGCTTGAGTATCCCTATCTTCCCGGTCAAGTAATGGACCCATCAGCTGTTGAACACGTTGCTAGTCCGGCTGCACATCTTTACATTCACGAACCGCTGATCTCTCCTGAGGAAGAGATACGACTGCTCAGGATTCATCGCGTACCTTCAGAAACATGCCAATCGCAAAATGGAACAGCTGTTTCGCAAGACATCATAGACTGCTCTCTCGAAGTCCACAGGCTTGGTTACTGTCCTGATTATATTGCAATGTCATATACCTGGGGTCGAGCAGCGCAAACGAGAAGTGTGCGGATCGATGGCAAGCTGCACATGATATCTTGGAACTGCTATGATGTCCTTCGGTCAGCCGATTACCATTTCAAGGGCTCGTTCGTTTGGGTCGATGCAATATGTATTGACCAAAGGAACAATATCGAGAAAAGTGCTCAGGTCCGGCAGATGGCCATGATATTTGCGTATGCAAGAGAAGTCGCTGCCTGTCTAGGTCCTCTGGGAGAAGATACGGACTTCGTGCTGGGCGTGTTGGCCAAGCTTTCGCCAGATCAAGACTATACTATAGGAGCTTCTGAGAAAGCCTTGCTCAACATGTTCAAAGACCGTGACTACTGGACTCGACTCTGGATCGTTCAAGAATGCTTTTCAGCTGAATATCTGCGATTCGTATGTGGTCGCCGCATCGTGAATGCCACGGACCTTGAATGGCTATTACAGCACAGCAAGATCCTTGGTATTGCTCGCACATGGATGCATGACATTCTGGAGATCTGTTTATCGCAAGACGAGTCGGAAGGGGATTGGGATCTTTCGGATATGCTGTACAGATTCAGCGACCGCGATTGCTATGATCCAAGGGATCGTGTATATGGACTCATGTCTATAGTCAGTGGCGATGAGGACGGAGAGATTGAGGTGGACTATGATATGGACCTTCCATTGCTGGCAAAATCCGTCATGCTTGCTCTTCCAGACTGGGATCCGATCATGCGTTCTCGGAAGGTGAGGGCCCAAACATCGAATGCTATCGAGGCCATGCTTTGCGCCCTAGGTCTCGTGCCTCCAGGGACTTCGCCAACGAAAGTTGCGCTTAGTCTTTGCGCTACTTCTGAAGACATCGGAAGGCTTGAGAGAAAGTACAAGCCTACGATTGACGTGCGACATTCTTTCGATAGGTACGCGAGGCGAAGATGCGTCGAAATAGGCGAGATATGGGAGCCTGAATTTCTCCCAGAGTGAACCTTGAAGATGAACAGCAGAGACGGGAGTATATTCTCAGAGTAAGGCCGACTTGAAGGACTCTGGATTTACTTCTCTTTCGACCAGCGGTCACACTTCTCCTCTTCAGAACAACCCAAAACAATTAGCATAATAAGTCACAGTGCCCGCCCAATCCGCAAATATCTTTGTCGCGCCCACCTTCTGCGCGATAACATCAATCACCGTAAACTCATCCCCATCATTGTTTATCAGATTCGCCACTGACGAATAATAATATCCGCCTCCATCAACCTCAAGCGGACCGCTACGTTCAAAACTCCAAGTAATGATCTCCAGACCCCCGTCTTTCGCAGCAATAGCATAAGAACTAGGCACAATTTCTCCAGTCTCGTTGTTCGCAGTGATGAGCTGCCAGATCGAAGGAGCAATAATCTTCACTCCCTTCTCTGCCAACTCAGGCAGAGAAGCGACAGCAACGTCGTATCCATCAGTCGTAAGATCAGCTCGTTCGTCGAGGTAGACGGCTTGCAGCCCAAATTCCGGTGCTGCTGCAATCCAGTAGAAAATATCATCTGGAAGGAAAGATTGTAACCAGACTCTATTCGCATCAATTCCAGCTTCATTATACGTATCCACAATCTGCTGCGCAAAATCCTCTTGGGTATAATTCGTCTCTCCAAACGGCATAGGGACCTCAGGTGTCTTAGCTTCAGCCGTGAAATTCAAACCATAGCTCTCAACCAACGCAATCTGTTCCTTGAGAGCCAAAGGTTCCGCACAAGAGTAGGCGTACATATTTGTTCTCCAATCCGGGGTAGAGCCTATGCGGCCCATGTATTGGGAAGTGTTTACGGCGTTGAAAGTCGTGGCTTCCATTTCTGCGCACAAGGATTTGAATTCTGTGAGTGTGATGTCGGAAGTACAGCATTTTGCTGAGGCTTCAGTGCCGGTCTCTGGATCGTAGGGGACGAAAGGTTCGAAACATTTTGCTGCGAGTTCGGGATGTGCGAGGATGTCGGTTGTGTAGTGCAGATCGCAGTTTGAGTGACGACAGACGAGTTCGAGGTCCGAGGTGAAGGATACGTCGCATTCGATTATGCCTGGAGGGGTCCATCAATTCTTGCTGTCTCTGAAAATGGTGTGAGGTTCTCAGTACGTACCGGCACCCATTCGAATCGCGGCTTTATACCCCTCTTTCGAGTGCTCTGGGAACATTAAAGGTGCGCCACGATGGGAGATCGAAAAGCTGCTGGTCTTGAGAGGATCCTCAGAGCAGGATTCTAGCTTCTCCTTCAAAGGGCCTTCGTCCATGTTATCGACCAGATAATATCTGAAGAGGAACACACTCCGTCAGCCAGCGTATTGAATGGCGAGCTTACTCCACAGATAAGACCTACGGTCTTGGTCCGACCTGGACATTCAATGACTTCTTGCCTCCATGTCCCCAGTGATCTGGCTTTCCATCTCCGCGTCCTGGCTTTCCATGCCATGCTTTCTCTTGATAATTGTCTCTTGTGCCCCAGTGGCTTCCCCACTGATCACGAGGATTTGGAGCGGCAGCTGCTAAGCCTATGCTAAGGCATACCGCAGCGAGTTGGGTACGCATCCTGCAATTGAAGATACTCTCTACCACACGTATTCCAAGCTCTTTCAATGCTCAATAGAGAAATATGTTCTAAACGAGACAGAGCGACCAAGGCTTTAGCAGATCAATGGCTGTGATAAGAGGAAAGAAAGATCCAAAAGATTCTTGTACGAGCTGCTATAAGCTCAAAGGTCGCACAGACTTACGATGGTGCTTCTTCTCAGCCCTGGAAGACATCATCACCGCAGCCGTTCCTGCAGCTGAACTAGCATCCCGGTCGCAGCTCTTGATCGAGTATCGCGAGTCTGGCACGAAAATCTTTGCGCGAGTCTCGGATTGGATGAATTGCTGTTCGACGGCTATCATGCACAGATGGAGACCGAAGAGGCTGGTCAAAAGTGCTTCCACGGTGGGGTCCGTTGCATCTGCGATCGGTCGGATCCCATGTTTCTGGCATTGGTTTCTCTGGGCAACGTCGGCCAAGGTCTGGGCATCCATGCGCAGCCGAACATCCTGGGTTACACGTGCTGAAGCTTGAGGTGTAGAACACGCGAGCAAGCGAGAGGGTTCTTCGACTGCGGCTTGGATGGTCTCATGGCATGAGCCACGATTTCATGGCACTGTCGATGTTGAGCAGAAGGAAACGATTGCGCTTGGAAGGCGAAGTAGTTGGGAGGTGCACTGGTTGTTCGAGGCTAGCGTATCTGCGAGCACGCTACAACGCTGTAGTCTAAATCCTAATCCTCTCAAAGCTGTACTTTCCGAGACTTTGACTCTTCTGCTTTGCTGTAAGAGCTCTGCCTTTTCGTGCTTCCACTGTCTTGCTGACGGTCGGCGGATCGATTCTACCGCCGAGAGGCATCAGGGTCGCTTCAGAAGCCTTCTCTGGCTGCTCTTCAGGTTCATCCCGTTTCCTCTTGTGAGACTGCGATTGTTGCTGCTGCACACTGGCAGCAGTTCTCTCGATCTCTTTCAAAGTCGTCTCGAGATTCTCTGCAGCAAACATGCCTTCCATGACAGCGCTTGTCTCATTGATGAGGCTGTAGAGAAGGTCGTCTGTAACAAAGCGGTCACCGCTGAGGCCCACTGTCCATCCACTGAGACCGATGGCGTCTACTGCGCAGCTGATCAACTGAGCAATAGTGCGAATGCCTTGGTTGTCTAGTGATAGCTCCTGCGCGCCTGGATCAATCCCTAAAGCAGAGTCCTCGATACCATCATACGTAAACGTCCAGCCGCCGTTAGCGAGCTCGACCCGCATGATCTGGATCAAGAAGATGATTTCGTTCTGAGACATTTGGGCGCGAAGTGCACTCGAAACGTCTTTCTGGTCAAACTGCTGTAGGCGGACCAAGCATTTCCGAAAGGCAGTGCTTCGTGTAATACCAGCTTCCATGAGGTTATTGGCTCGCTCGATCTCACGCATAGCTGCTGCTTCTTCAGCTTCGAACTGCACTTCGGACTTTCCTGCGTCGTCGCCATCGATCATGTCGACATCACCGTTTGTAAGAAGCTGTTGTGGCTTGGCTTCGTCCTTCTCTTCAAAGGAATCGATCAACACCTTGATAGCCTGGACCACTTCAGGCAGCTCCCAGAAGGCAGGCAAAGAGAACAGGTTACACAGCAGATCAAAACTGGCATCAGCCTCACCAATCGCATAAGCTATGTCGCCAGGGAGCACATGAGGCTGAGACTGAAAGTCAGCCGCAGTCCGAGGCAAGGCATGCTCGATCTCGGGACCCGTGAGATAACCTGCTAACGCGAGCCACGCCAGGATATTCCGAGATGCCAGAACGAGCTCGAGGTGCTTCTGCCCTAATACAAGATGACTTGCGGTTGTGCGCCAGGCGAAGATCTTGCTCACAATATAGACAGCCTTCTTGTGATCGATATGCTGCGGATCGTAATGCTTAGGCAGTAGTTTCCAAGGAGTGAGCGGCGCAGGAGAATGGCCGTTCGCTTGTCCGTTCGTCAACTTGTCTTCGTCTTCGGTCTTCTTGTGAAGATGGAGGTCCTTGGCGATCAGCTTTTCGAGGCCTTCGACATCTTCGTGCTCGAGAAAGTGATCGACCTTGCCCACCCAGGACTCCCATTTTCGACGACGCTTCTCATTGGTCTCGGTGCTGTCGAGGTTTTCTGAAATGTACTTCCCCCTGCCTAAGACATCGAGCAGCAGTGGACCGGCATTTCTAGGACGTCTTATGCCTTCCAGTCCGTGGTCTACCTGTAATGCGAGCAGATCATGTCCTCGTAAAGCGGTCACGATGCCCAGGTCTGTGAAGCCTACAATGAAGCATAAGGATGATTGCGTCTGCACGCCATCTCCGTTCTGAGTAAGCTCCAGGGATGACAAGACGGAGCCATACTTAGTGTCGTGGACAGCAAGGCGGTTTTGTGAGACTGTGAGGACCGAGGCGTTGGAAAGGCGTGCAAAGCTGTCGACGGGGTGTTGGCCTTTTCTGCCATTCTGGAAAACAATCTTCGGGAGAGTACCCGAAAGGTCGAAGACAGTAAGACGACCTTTGCTGTGTTGGTGTAGAGTACCAGCAGCCACATTCAGATCGAAGCGCGATTCTGCTGTAACAAACTTTCCAGGGAGGTCAAGTCTCACGGCCTCTTGCATCGATGACCTCTGCGACTGCAGTGCACTTGACCCAACATTTGTCAAAGTGTAAATGCGCACTTGCCGTCGGTCTGGCAGTCGCACGACTTGGCAGAGAATGGCAGGCGCAGACTCGTTGGCGCCTTCCGCATTGGAGGAGTTCAGAAGCGCTTGTATATCTTCTCGCCCACGCAGAAGTCCTCGACGAACGCTATCCAAGTCCGTGACCAGAGAATGCTCCACCTCGATTTGATCCTCACTTTTGTGTTCCCACCGTGTCCCAGAAAGGTCGCCTGATATGCATTCGATGGCTCCGCTCTTGTAAGACACTAGAAGAGGAGAAGCGCTGTCCCTTTCTTCTGAGCTCGGTATGACATCTAAGCTCTGTACATCCCCATGACCGAGCTTCCGTTCTCGTTTTATCGGTGCTCGAGGCTGGTCGTCATTGCCGTGCGATTTGCTAGTATCCTCCGCATAGCTGACGATTTTCGCCTTTTGGTCTTTTGTGCTGCTGCGCTCGGCCCAGTATGTGCGTCTCTGCGACGGCAAGGGTTTTGCTCGCTTGCAGTGGATCGAACATGGAGGAGCAGCCAGGTAGGACTGTGGTGGTAGAGCATATGAGCTCGTCGTGCTTTGATTCTGGACCTGCTATACCGTCAGTCTCCTAGTCACGACTAAACCGCATTGTATCGATCGTACGTTGTATATATTCACACTCTCGCCATCCACTCCAACCACAATTTCATGCCGTTTTCTTTTCCGCGATCCATTCAAGCTGTGCACCAGTCCAGTATGCGTTTTGCCATTTTCAGCGTCGAACGGCTTCGGCAGTGTAGCTATCACATATGGCTCCTCGATCGATCTAGACATTATGGCATGCGCTGCCGTTGTATGTACGAATAATCCACAGCTTCAACGGAAGAAGCTTGCGATCTTCATCTGAATTTCTTCCCGAACTTTGGTTCACCGGGCCGACGATCCTCCGTCCGCCTGTCGCGTTCGTCGCGTCATCTTTCACGGACGCGCCGTGCTCCCATCTCGAGTACTGCTTAGAGAATCCGCATATATACAGCCACGAGGATCAACAGTACGGCGACTACGACAGCAATGTTGAGTTACATTGAATGGCAGCAGTCTCTATTTTCCCTGCCATGAGTGCAGAAAGCGAGAAGAGCGTGCATCCGTTCTTCAAGCGAGCCAACGGTCTGCTCCAGCAATGCCACCACAGCGAATGCTCGATGCTGATATGACCAGGCATTCACAACGAAAGACCACATATCAAAGACGAAATCCCAGCCAGCGAGAGTTCTGAGCCATTGATCAGTGAAGGACCAGAAATACCAGATGCCAAGCCGAAACGAGCCCCGAGCAAGCGCAAAGTGAAGAATGAGCAGGGCGAAGGCAAGAAGAAGACACAAAAGACACTGAGCCACATTGTGAATCCAAAGGGACCATTCGAAGAAAGTGATGTGATAGATCTTGCCACGTCCGAGCAGAATGAAGACACCACGCCGAGGAAGCGAAGGCGAACGAGCGAGCACGAGTCGATTAAGGTAGGAGCACAGGATTCAGGAGATGCCACTGTACAGGTGGAACGATCAAGTCCGGTGAGGCAGCTCGAAGACAGATCCTCGCCGCAAGTCGTCATCCCAAGATCATCTACATTGCCAAATTCGGAAGCTATCATTGTCGAGCCTGTGGAACATGCCGAGAATATTATCCCATCCGATCCAGTTCTTCCAAGCACCCCTCCAAAGAAGCTCTTGCGACTGAATGCCAACGGAAAGTTCAGCTCGCCACCTTCGAAGAAGCCAAAGGACCAACCGGAGCCTGAACTCGAACCGCCGAAACGCCGCGGGCGACCAAGGAGATCTGCAGCTGCAAGTGTGAAGAGAGAACTGCTGGTGAAGCTTCATTATGGACCAGACGATTCGTCTAGGACTTCACTGGGTGATCGGATCTCGCGAATCCTGGCTGGTGAAGAGACAGTGCCAGTCACTGTTGAGGATGACGAGCCTCCTTCGCGGAAAAGGGCGAGTCGCAGGCAGGCACCCGGCAAACCGACAACACCAAAGAAAGCAACCCCCAAAAAGCCTCCGCATCCTTTCTTCAATCGAGAAAGGCCAAAGCCACAACCTGCGCTCAAGCTCGAGTCTCCACGCAAGACTTCTGCCGTAACGCCTGGTAAGCTTAGGATGCAAGCCATGTCAGAACGGCCGAATGATGTACGGGATGTTCAGCCATTCGGGTCTGCGCTGCTTAAAGATCGTCTCATGGTCAAGCATCCCGGTGCGAGAGATGCTCCTTTCCCAGATCGAGAGCAAAAGCATGTGCGAGGATCAAATGCCGATCACATTGCACCACTCATGGATGAGTCAACATTAGACATGCTCTTCACTCGGCGCAAGCGGAAGCAAGCAAGACTGCCTCTACCGCCTCGAGAATCAATATTGTCTCAGTTCGCTTTGCGACTTGAGCCAGAGTCGGAACGCGTACAGAGATCAGATGGCTTCTACGAGCCTAGCACCCGTCTCAAAGTGCCAGCGCGTCTCGTCATGTCAGGGCAAGAGATTGCAGAGAGTGTGTCACGCGAGCTTTCAATGCCGCTGCAGGATGAAAGTGTCGATGAGCTGGCATCCACTTCTTACCAAGGTCAAAGTCATCCGGCTCTTCGAAGAATGTGCGCACGAATACCATCTATCCTTACTGCTTTCGATGAGTCCAAAGGCGAGACATACACATGGACGCAAAAGCATGCTCCTGTCAGCTCTGCGGATGTGCTGCAGCCGGAGAGTGAACTCGTAATCTTGAAAGATTGGCTCAATTCGCTTGCTGTGCAGTCCGTGGAAGGAGCTGGAACTCAGATCAAGGCGTCGGTTCTCAAGCAGGAAAAGCAACCTAAGCGGAAGAGGAAGAAGAAACCAGATGATCTAGATGACTTCTTGGTCGACAGCGATGAGGATGCACATGAAATGAGCGAGATTACAGATGCCGAGCATGACAGCTCAGTAGGATCACGCAAGTCTTTGAAGAGTATTGTGCAGATTCCTGGAGATGGCACAAAGTTGAGCAATGCCGTGCTGCTTAGCGGCCCCCATGGCTGCGGTAAAACAGCGGCAGCATACGCAGTCGCTAAAGAGCTGGGCTTCAAGGTGTTTGAAATAAGTTCAAGCGAGCGCAGAAGTGGGAAAGATGTGCTCGACAGGGTAGGTGACATGACTGAGAACCACCTCGTAAGACATCACGGTTCAGAAGCAGGAGAACTTTCAGAACCGGAGCAGCCCAGCCATATGGATGAAGCATTTCAAAAAGACCTTCAAAGTGGTAGGCAGGGCAAGATGAGTGCCTTCTTCAAGACGACCAACAAGCCAGTGGCAAAGCCAAAACAGCCCGAACCTAAAAAGCTTGTGAAGGAGAAGGCGCAGAAAGCTGTCATCGAAGCTTTGAAGAAGCCACCAAAGGACCAGCAGCAGTCCTTAATCTTGCTCGAGGAAGTCGACATCCTCTTCAAAGACGACAAGGAATTCTGGTCGACGATCCTCAAGCTGATTAGCACTTCGAAGCGACCATTCATCATGACTTGTAACGATGAAGATCTGGTGCCCCTACAAGCCATGTCTCTTCATGCTATACTGCGATTCAGACAGCCACCCGTGGACCTCGCGACTGACTACATGCTGCTCACTGCAGCTGCTGAAGGCCATTTGCTCAAGCGGGATGCGGTTGCGAGTCTGTATCAACATCATGACCGTGATCTGCGAGCAAGTATCATGGAGCTCGATTACTGGTGTCAGATGGGGATAGGCGATCCTCGAGAAGGACTAGGTTGGATTTTTCAGAGATGGCCGCCTGGCTCTGACTTGGACGCACACGGAAGGAAGCTGCGTGTGGTTAGCGACGGCACGTACGCTCAGGGTATGGGCCTCACCCCAGCACACGACCCGACCACCGAGGAAGCTACATGGTGGGCTTGGACTGAGTTTGGTGCTGAGCCGGCCACGGCCCTTGGATGGACCACGAATGGCACAGGCGTGGAAGGCATTGCTCGATCGGATGGCATAGAGGCTCCTCGTGACGCTACCCAAGAGCGAAAGGCTCTGAAAGCGCACATGAGACTGGCGGAAGCATTGAGCTCTGCAGATGCTTGCACCGGCCTTGCGCTTCAAGCAGACGGGCCATTCGACGCAACATATCCCGACATGCCAGATAAAGTCCGAGGACATTACATCGAAGGGATGGCGCTGCTGCAGACGGATGAAGTTGTTGACCACTCTGAGATGAGCAAGCATCTGAAGGTTTCTTTGACAACTTCTGCCTACAGGTGCTTCAACGAATCCGAGAAGTGTCTCACCCCTGACCACATCTTGGGCAGCATACCCAAGACCAAAGCTTTAGGGACCCATGCACTCACGCGACACTCCTTCGCCTGCTTCGATGCCATCTCCTCGCCGGCCGAGATCTCGCTCATGAATCCAGGACTCCAACAGTCAGCATTCGATGGACCACTCAACACCATAACGCAAGATTTAGCGCCATATGTTCGCTCAATCGTGCAGTACGATCAGGCTTTAGAAGAGCAGCGCGAGCGATTGAATCTACTTACCTCAGAGGGTCGGCAGGCCAAACGTGCACGAACGACCCGCGCAGCACGAAGCGCGCTGGAGGGAAGTCAACGATCTACGACGAGACGAGAAAGATGGTTTACAAAAGATCTAGATGTGCAAGCCGTCCTGAATACAGCTGGAAGAGACTGGTCAAGGCTTGAGAATCTGGCACCGATATCGCTTGGAGAGGGTTCTGCTACGGAAGGCGCAGATGCGCCTGCTTCAAGTGCAGAGTAGTCTTCGTTATTACAGTATTTCTAACGCCTTCGCTGAAACTTGAATCTCCTAATACATCGCTCCGTGCTGTCAGCCGTCATACAATGCGCTAGATTTCCAAGGGTGGCCCTAGCAAGCCTGAGACAGCGGAGTCAACGCCCATTGAGTGAAAGCTTCGCTTCCTCTCCCGTTCCTAACTCTCTGCCGTCGTATCAATCTCTGGCTCTCTGGCTTTTCATCGGTGCCCCTTGCAGCTCTGGAATAACGGAGTTCAAATGCAGTTGTGAAAGGGCATGTGCTCACCCCCGTTCCTCTCCCTCCACGATAGGATTATTTTCCTGGTTCTCTGGCTTTACATCGGTGGCCCCAACAGCCTTGGAACGGCGGAGTTGAAACGCAGGTGTGAAAGGGCATGCTTCCTATCCCGCTCCTCTCCCTCGATGACAGGATTGTTTTCTGGTTTTCTGGCTCTGCAATGGTGAGCCTGGCATGCTTGAGACAGCGGGGTCCAATCGCAACGGTGAATGGGCATGTTCTCTCTCCTACCCCTCTCCCTCGACCATTGGTTAATTTTCTGGTTCTCTCGCTTTGCATTGGTAAGCCTGGCATGCTTGGGTCAGCGGAGTCAAAACGCAATTGTGACAATTCAGGTTCCTCTCCTGCTTCTGGCTCTGGGGCCGTTGTATCATTCTTTGGCTCTCTGGCTTTACATCTGTGGCCCTGACATCTTCGAGACAGCGGAGTCGCAATTGTGCAAATTCAAGTTTCTTCTCCCGCTCCTCTATCTCGGCCATTATACCATGCTCTAGCTTTACAGTGGGAGCTCTAGCGCCGCTCGGGCAGCAGAGTCAAACGCAGTCGTGAAGAATCAGGCTTCCTCTCCCGCTCCTCTCTCGCGCCCGTCACATCATCCTCTGGCTTTCCATCGGTACGCCTGGCATCCCTCCGACAGCAGAGTCAAACGTCGTCGTGAACAGCCATCATTCCTCTCTCGCCATTACTCCTCGTTCTCCTCGCCCTCGGCATCAGCGTCCTCCTCTGGCTGAGCAAGCGCCTCGCGCGCCTCTCGTTTGAGCATCATGAGGGCATCAGCAGCATGCTCCTCCGTATACTCGCCCCTCTCGACAGCGCCTTGCTCCAGGTGCGGCGGCATGGGAGGCGAGCTGCTCTGACGCTGCTCATTTCCGGAGTCGCGAGCAGCCCTCCGCGCCATTTCAGCCATCTCCTCGTCGGAGTACTCTGGCAGGCTCTCCTCGTCCTCCTCCTCTGGCTCGGGCTCAGGGCTCGGCGACCTCTTGCGCTTCTTGCTTCCCTTTTTTGAGACGAATGGCTTGACCTGCAACTGGCCACGCGCCTCCTGACGTGCCATCTCTGCGACATCCTCATCGGAGTAGTCGGGCAGAGTGTTCTCCAGCGCGGCGAAATCATCGACGTCCGAGTCTTCATCTTCTTCTTGTGGGACTGGCTTCGGAACTGAGGACCTCTTGCGCTTCTTGGTCGGTGGCTTGGCGGCAGCGGCAGCTTGCTTCTGTGCCTTTCTCTTTCGTCCTGCTTCCATGTTCTTGGCTTTCTCAACACCATACTTCCGCTTCTCCTCCTCGAAGGCGGCGACGATGTCTTTGCGAAGGCATCCACGGGCTCCAGCGACCTTATCCTTGGCGGTGTCGAGGCGGACTGATATGCGCTTGTTCAGAATCTCCTTGCCGTGCTTCTCGTGGTACATTGCGGCCATTCTAGCGATGGTATAGCGAGAAGCCATGCGAAGCATCTCTTCATGGTCGAATAGCTTTGCGACTTTGCCACGAGGTAAGATATCGAAGAGGATGTTGTCCTCTAGAAGGGTGGGCGCGATGGCGAAGAGATTCCCAGCGAAGGCAGGGTCAGCACCGCGATTTGGATCAAGAGGATCGATAGTGCCGGGAGGATTGGTGGCAGAGGGAATGGAGGAGGAAGCGGCGGCGACAGTACTCTCTTGCTCCTCCGGAGACGCCTCTCGCTCCTCTTGAGCGGCGTCGCGGGTGCTGCTGGTTGGGACAGTAGCAGCAATCTCCCCATCCTGAGTCGGAGCGGCAGAGGTGAGCTCCTCCTGCTCTGCGCTCTCCTCACGGCGGCCGAGGTTTGGGAAGACTCGAAAATTTGGGGCGTCTTTTGCCATGCTGATTGTGAGGTGGGCAGCGTGATGGTGTATAGTTTGCGGAAGGGTGCAATATAAAGGCGCGGGTGGTGGTGGTGGAGAGGTGAACAGGTCAAAGGAGAAGTTGACAAGCGATTGTTGATCTTAAAAACAAAGTGGGTCGAAAGTGCGAGATGCGCAGACAACTTGTGAAGGGAAGAGAAGGAACAAGATTCTTGGAGTTGCTTTCACGAGCTAACGGCTGTGGCGCAGCGGCAACGTTTATGCAGGTTGTTCACTCACTTTCTGCATGTGATGCCAAGGACACGTGGTAGAGCTGCTCACCGGTCTTGACCCTGCAGACTCGGTACATTCACTTACCTCCAGTGTCCAATGGGCCTCGAGGAGTGTGAGAGGGTCTGCCGTCAGTTTGGACCCTGTATGCTGCACTTTCACTTGAGTGGGGCAAAGCGATGTCAAAGCAAGCGGAAAGTAAGAGCAAAGCAACACAGATCTGAACTGCGAGATACTAGACGCTCGTCACAAGAAGTCTTGCCGATTCTCAACCTGGAGACATTCACTTGCCTACAGCTTCCAATGGGCCTCGAGGAGTGTGAGAGGGTCTGCCGTCAGTTTGGACCCTGTATGCTGCACTTTCACTTGAGTGGGGCAAAGCGATGTCAAAGCAAGCGGAAAGTAAACACAAATCTAAACTTCGAGATGCTGCACGCGTGTTGCCAGAAGTCTGACCGGTTCTGACCCTGCAGACTTGGGACATTCACTTGCTGGTAGCGTCCAATTGTCTTCAAAGAGTGTGAGAGAGCCTACTATCAGTTTGAACCCTGCATGCCAAGTGAACACTTTGGTGAAGTGAGCTCGAGCGTAGAACGCTGCCCATCTGAAGCCTGCTGACTTGGGACGTTCACTTGCTCGTAGTACTGCATACATGTCGAGGAGAGTGAGATGGTCTGCCGTCAGTTTGGACCCTGGGAGGTCGGATGTTCATTCGAGTGGAGTAAAGCAAAGACAAAGTAAAAGAAATCTAAATGTCGAGATGTTAAACGCGCGTTGGAAGAGTGCTAACCGGTGTTGGCCCTGCATACTTGATGCATTCACTTGCCTGGAGTTGTCCAATGGTTATGAAAGATCGTGAGAGGGTCTTCCATCAGTTTGGACCCCAGGAAGCTGGTCGCTGACTTGGGTTGTAACAAAGCAAATGAAAGCTGAATTGCAAGATGCTGAAGGGGCATGTCAAAACCGCTCACCGGCCTAAGCCCTGCTTATACAGGACACTCACTTGCTAGCTCATGAAAGCTGCTTCTAAATATTCGCATTCGTGGAGCCCGAGTCTTTCAGACCTCATCACTCCATAGTTCCCACGCAGCGAAGGAGCTCGGATCTCGACTCTACCTTTCCAAGAAGACTGCATATTCAGAAGAGCCCTGTGTGAGGCGAGCACTTGACGGATTGATACTTATCTCGTAGCATACGCCTCTCATTAATCAGGTCGACCAAGGCAATACTGCTCTTACTCATCGATCAAAACTAGTACATTTGCAGATGGTACGAGTCGTCTATTGAGGTGAGCATCGACACTTGTGAGTTTCACCTCGCTGTGTGCACTCAACGCTTCCATCGTGACAGACCTATAGAGCTCCCTTTTCTCCATCTAGCGATATCTACTTTACAGCCTAGGAAGAGGGTACTATTACTGACTCGTGAGACAGAGGTATAGTCTATAGCCAGACCTCACCTCCGCTGAGATAATGTGAAGACAATGAACACGCAAGCTTCAGCGATAACCAAGAATACTTCGCTCAAAGTAGGAAGAATGTGGTAGTACATGTTAATTAAGTGCAATAGTCGCCCCTCGATTGTTGGGATGCAGTTTCAGGTGACTTGTTGGACCTGTGTAAACAGCCCACCCTCGATTCACTTGCTCGGAGCTTACATCGGACGACTCCAATATCGTGAGCTATGTGAAAGGTCTAATGGTGAGTTTGTGACTATTCTCGAAGTTTGGTGGCAGAGGCAGGGTTCCTGCATTGACTTCAGGTGAAGTGAGGAATCTGGGATAGCATGGTAGTCGCTCCCAAAATGAGAGACTACTGCGCTATGTGGATCCGAGATGTGGTATCTATCTATTCGTAAGAGTCTTGGAGACCGTAGAGAGTCCGAGTCGAGTGAGGCAGCTTACGTGTTCACCTTTACCTTCGCTCAAAACTTCGGACACGATCTGCGGGCTTACGTCTCCGCTCCAGATCAAGGTCGCTGTACGTCGGCAACGGAAGCAAAATTAGTAGGACAGGTTGAGCATGTGAGATGTTACCATAACTCACATTACGCATTCCTTCGTCGCCCTTGGTGTCGTGCCTTCCAGAGCACAAGCAGATGAGGTTCGGGAAAAGAATTTCAGAAGCGAAGTCGGTGCTATCAAAAGGTTCGTAATCGTTCTGTTGACCATCATAATCCTAAAATTGTCATTCCTGAACGCCTCAAGCCAAACTCTTACTCCTTGCGAATGTGAGCTAGTACCTTGCTCTTCCCTGCGAGGTCTCCCGCTAGCTGCTTCATAGGCACATTAGCCATGATATCGAAGACCGAGATCTCAACCAGCATCTCCTTGGCGATCCAGTTCCTGACTTCCACGGCAACCAGACTGTCCACGCCGTATGCACTGAGAGGTTTGTTGGCATCAACATCAGCAGCCGGAATCATCATAAGTCTCGCAAGTCTCTCGCACATGGCCGTAGTAATCATGTCGACTGCAGATCCAAGATCGGAGCATCGCGAAAGCTCATCCTTCAGTGAGACGGCTGAGGCAGATGACGACGAGCCGCCGTTCGACAGGTTGCGCAACCCAGCGAATCTGTTGTCTGCCATCCAGTACCATTGTGGCTCGTACTCGTTGAATGGGAGACCACACATGACTTCAGGAGGATGAGCCTCAGAGCCCTCCATAGCGGTGGCGATGAGGCCGTGTAGATCTGAGTTGTGCATGACTTTGAGACCCATAGCCTTGACATGGTCAACGTACTCATCGTGCTCAGCGACGAAGCCGACTGAGAGCAGATAGCCGATGTCGATGGTCATAGCTCTGAGACCAAGAGAGCGTCTGTATGATGCGAAGTAGTCCTGGAAGATGTTGCCGCAGCCGTAGTTGCCTTGTCCTCTGTGACCCATCGTGCCGGCCAGAGATGAGAGCATAATGAAGAAATCCATGTCGCGAGGTAGAAGATCGTGGAGATTCCAGGTGCCGTGAACCTTGGGACCGACTGTGATGCGAAGATCGTCTGCAGTCATCTTGTCAAAGAGCCTGTCTTGCAACACCATTGCTCCAGTGACACACCCACGGACCGGTGGCAGATTGCTTATGTTGAGCAGGACCGTCTGCAATGCAGCCCTGTTGCCAACATCGCAGTCGAAAGCAATAGCGTTAGTGTCGTAGGTCTTGCGCAAGTCTTCGACGTAGGCTTTGTTGCCAGCTCCAGAAGCAGCAGACCGGGAGAGGAACACGAGGTGCTTGGCACCCTTCTCTGCCAGCCAGCGACCGATTTCACGACCGATGCCACCAAGGCCGGCAACGACGTATGTAGCGTCTTCGTGGATACCCACCTTAGGCGTACGTGGTACTGCGGGCACAACGTCGTTCTCATCAACACGGACTACGACTTTACCCATGTGTTTACCTGCGAGAGTGTTAGTGGTCCGCCACTTTTTACGGGTATGCCGTATTAGCTCACCTGTCTGCATGTATCGGAAAGCCTTCTCGACCTCCGAGAATGTAAATTGCTGAATCGGCTGGACCGGCTTCAATGCTCCATTCCCAATCAATCGAGCAACGTCATTCCACAATTTAACTGCACGTGGAGTCGGATTGTTCTCGAAGTCGAGGAGGTTAACGCCAATGTATGACTTGTTGTCCAGGAAAGGCTTCATGTCCAGACCAGTGTTAGCAAAGAGATCAGCCTTACCAATCTCCAGGAATCGACCGAATTTGGCCAAGCAGTGCCAGGACTGGCGGAGTGCTTCACCGGCAAGTGAGTTGAGGACAACATCGACACCCTTGTCTGAAGTCATTCTCATGACACCTTTGGCGAAGCTGGTGTCTCGACTGCTCAGAATGTGGTCCTCTGGAATGCCGTACTGCTTGATTAAAAGATCACGCTTCTCTTGTGATCCAACGGTTGCGAAGATCTCTGCGCCAATATGTTGTGCGAGAATAATGGCTGCTTGTCCAACACCACCAGCAGCGGCGTGGATAAGAATTGTCTCGCCCTTTTCGAGTTGACCGGCGGTGACGAGCGCATAGTATGCTGTAAGGAAGATCAAAGGCATCGATGCTGCATCTTCGAAGCTCATATCGGCTGGCATTGCAATCGCACCTTTTGCTGGGAAGCGAACATATGTAGCAAATGTATCACAGCTGGCTGTCATGATTCGATCGCCAGGCTTCAGGTCCGAGACACTAGAGCCAACTCTTGTTATTACTCCAGCAACGTCAACGCCGAGCTTGTTCTCGTTGAGGTTTCCGAGAGCGACGAGGACATCTTTGAAGTTCAGACCCACAGCTTTGACCTCGATTTCGATCCAGTCCGATTGAAGTGGCGTGTAGTATGTCTCATCCTCCTGCCATCGGAAGGTGTCAAGCAGACCCGGAGTCTTGATCGTGAGCTTGAGAGGACGGCCACAGCTAACGAATGGAGTAGGTTCCGGCTCTCCCTTGGCTTCGTACTTGCGAAGAGATTTGTCAACATTGGTTGAGCGCTCTACACGCGGAATGTAGACAGTGGAGCCTCGAGCAGCAAATTCGCCATCAGCGCCTTCGCTCTGGCTGTGGGACATGCCAACATCAATGATAGCAGCGGCCGACGCTGCGACATCAATGTTTTCCACAGTATCGATGTCAAAAGTTGCAAGCAAAACACCAGCGTTCTCGTTGCGGATCGCACGAGACAGACCGACCATGAGAGATTTGTGGGGCTCAGAGCAGTCCATTGCGGCTCCACCAGTGACCCAAAGCGTACCCGCTGAGCCATGTATGAGCTTTCGTATGGTGTTCCAGTCACCGTCAGTAATCTCAGCGAGAAGAGGCTCTTGCCACTCTGCCAAAGAGATGCAGTACTTGCCCTCAATATCTTCAGCTTCGAAGTCAGGCCATTGGATCACGCTGGCTTCGATGCCCTTCTCCTTGAAGGCTGAGAAGATTGCGTCAGCTAGCTGTCCCGAGGCGGCATCTTCAGTGCGGATCACTGCAAACTGTGAGCTCCCAATGGCGTCCACTGCCTTAGTGGTGGCAAGCTTAGTAGATACGATCAAGGAGACAGGCTCCTTAGAACCCTCACGATCGCCACGAACGTCGAGATCA
Source organism: Pseudocercospora pini-densiflorae CBS 125139 (assembly GCA_000504365.2). Taxonomy (NCBI): domain Eukaryota; kingdom Fungi; phylum Ascomycota; class Dothideomycetes; order Mycosphaerellales; family Mycosphaerellaceae; genus Pseudocercospora; species Pseudocercospora pini-densiflorae. Next base: position 24,707 of record AWYD02000441.1, read on the forward strand.
ACTCCAGAGTAGCCAGCTTTCTGGAGAGCGGCGTCCCATTCCGGTACGTCAAGCAGCGGTCCGCCTTTGCGGCCATCATCCTCACCAAGCCACCAGCCTGGAAGCGGTCCCATAATGAAGCCGCAGAAGATGCGCTTAATGGTCACTTCGGATAGCACGAGCTGTCCATTTGGCTTGAGCAAAGTCTTGCAATGTTCCAAGGTCTCCTGGATGCTCTTGGTAGCATGAAGCACGTTGGCGCATACGATAAGGTCGAAGCTTTCTGCCTGAAAGCCCTGCTCCAGTGGATCGTTCTCAATGTTCAAAGTGCCAAACTCCATGATTGAGGCGTCTTTGACGAAGCGGTCTGCAGCCTTGGCTAGGAAACCAGGTGAGATATCGGTGAAGTAGTATCGCGACGCCTTCGAAGAGTCTCCCTGACGCAATCTGTCCAAGATGTGACCAGTGGTGCCGCCAGTGCCTGCGCCGATCTCGAGAATGCTGAGACCAGGTCTCTTGTCCGCGATCAGACCGACATACTCAGCACAGTTAGAGTTGTACGATGCGCCAAATGCACCTTGGTAGAATGTGTAGAGCAGATCATTCTCCAGCATGACTTGCAACGGCTCGACCTCTCTTGTGAAGATCTTTGAGAGATTGAGACCGATCCTGTCGACCATCTGGACCGTGATGTCGCCAGAATGCGAGGTCGAGATTCTCTTCTTGGCTGCAGCCATCTGTCGCTCGACCTCTGCGGCATCAGATGAAATCGGAGCAAACTCCTTGACACGGTCGTGCATCCATTGCACATAGAGCTGCCAAAAACCGTCTTGGGGTAAGTGATCCCTCCCTTCGCCTTTGAACCAGTCCAGACATCGTTGTATGTGCACTAGACAAACATACTCCAGCAGATCGAGAACGGAATCGTCATCGGCGTTTGGAATGGTCCTGTTGTAAATGATCTCCCTAATCTTTGGCGGAGCAAGGAGGTCAATGTTCGGGTGCCATTCCTGTGTGAAGCAGCTTGCACGGGTCTCTGGTTGCTCAGAAGAAGAGCCCACTGAAGCAAGACCCAATCCTTCCATTGTGATAACAGGAGCTTCCAAACCCTCAGTGGCAACAGTGATTGAGGATACCCATGTAGTGTAGCTGGTCTTCTTGGCAGAACACATTCCGACCAACTTCGTTCCAGGGATTCGGGGTACGTCTGCCGAGACATAGATGCGATCAAAGGAGAAAGGAACCACTGCCTCGTTAAGTGACTGCTCTGACCCGCTGATCGAGGGAAATAGGAGATGAAGGACAGAATCCAGAGTTGCCGGATGGATAACATGCTCGTACTCAAACTGTTGGGGCATGACTGCTTTCGTGTCAGGCACAGAGATCGTGCCATAGCTCTCTCCAGTTCCGGCGAATAGCTCGACCATGTTGCGGAAAGTCGGTCCATACTGCATGCCGATGGTCTCCACAGTATCGTAAAGGAAGCTTCGAGCTGGCTTGTCACACCGCTGTCTTGACTCCAAGAAGGCCTTCCTCTGCCGCACATTGCCCAGTTGCACTTCTTGCTGCATCGAAGCTGACACAGAGCTCTTGTAGTTGATAGTGACGAAGCCTCGGGCGTGACTGGTCCATTCGTTGGCATCGTGCGACCAGCTCGAGACTGTGAACTCATTAAGAGTTGCTGAAGGTGCAGCCTTCGTACCGGTCCGGCGTGGGTGGAGTTGGACCATGACTTCGACACCCTTGGCATCGTCAGGAACCCGCAGAGCGGTCACAATAGCAACGTCTCGCAATTCATATCCGAGAACCTCTTCATTTGGATCCGCCAATTGGGATGCCGCTTCGATAGCCATGACGATCATTCCAGCGCCTGGATAGAGGATATTGCCCTGGACTTTGTGCTCTCTAATCCACGGACTCTCGTTGCATCGTAGAAAGTTGCGCCATGTGGGCTCGACAGCTGGAATGCGACATCCGATCAGGTCTTTGCGCGGGCTAGCACGCAGACGGTACTCGCGGCTCAAGTAAGATTCATCCCAAAAGCTGAGCGAATGGTTCCAGGCATAAGGTGGCAGGTCCACGAGCATATTCACGTTCTCAGGCAGCTCGTTCACCTTGTTGAGATCGATCTCGCAACCTTTCGTCCAAAGCTCTCCCATGGCTTTGAGCGCCGTCTGGGCTCCGTCGTATTTCCTGCGTAGAATTGTGGCGTACGAGAGGTCGGCGAACTTCGTCTCCGCTCTGAAGATGTCGAGAAGATATGTTCGGAGCGCAGAGTGTGGACCAACCTCAAGAAAGACACTTGCATATGCTTCACGATCCTGAGCACGTCGCTTAGTGCCTGTATGATGAAGGAGTGCCTGCAAGGCGCCAGTGAAGTCAACAGGGGAGACTAGATTGTCGATCCAGTATGAGGGCGAGAGCTTCCCAGGCCGGACCAGCCGGCCTGTGACGGACGAGAACATTGGGATCGTGTCCTCGTTGTGCTCGGTTGGCAAGTGTGCCAGTGCTGCTTCGTATGCTCCTCTGACAGCTTCCATGTGGTGTGAATGATAAGCACAGTCAACGGGCAGCTTCGTGCAGCCAATTTGCTCTGACTGAAGCTGCTTGTAAAGCTCTTCAATTGCAGCTTCGTCGCCGGAGACTGTACATGCCTTGGGACTGTTCCAGCAAGCCACGATAGCTTTACCAGACTTGAGATTCTTCATCCGCATCTCAATGGCCTCGCCGTCTGCGCTGATCGCCATCATACCCCCCTCCGCGCTTTGACGAGCAACTGTGCCAGAGACTTGACCTCGCAGCCAAGCCACGGTGATGGCTGTCTTGAACGAGATATGGCCAGCACAATAGGCTGCAGATATCTCTCCCGAGCTGTGACCAACAACAGCCGCCGGCTGAATATTCCAGTGCTTGAGTAGGTCGACTAGTGCGAGCTGCAATGCGGTGCAAATCGGCTGGGCGTACTCCGCAAGCTTGAGATTGCATTCGGCTTCATGTTTTGCGAGCTCTTCGTATAGATTCCACGTACAGCCAAGTTCGGACAAATGTGCTTGTGAGCGATCCATGCTCGCGCGGAATACAGGATAAGCTGTGAGCTCTCGACCCATCCCGACCCACTGAGCCCCTTGGCCAGTGAAGGCCAATGCAATCCGAGGTGCACTGGAGTCAGAGGAGCGAACCGGTGATGGTAGACCGTCGAGACCACTCAGTAGGCTCTCGATATCGTGTGCGACTGTGAACGACTTCCACGGGAGCGAGGTGCGTTTTGAAGCCAGCGTAAAGGCAAGGTCATCGAGATCCAGATCCTGAGCATTGCCAGATTTGATATAGCGATGCAATTCGGAGGCAGCTCGCTTGACCCCGTCTTGGTCGTAGGATGAGATTACGATAGTTTTGCTGCGAGGCTCGGAGTCCTCGTGACTGTGGCCATTCGCGATGACTTTTGGCATCCGAGCAGTGCGATGATGGCCTACCATGGCATTACGTGACAAGTATGACGCGGCGTCCTCGAGCACAACATGAGCATTGGCACCTCCGAAGCCAAACGAGTTGATGCTGGCTCGTCGTGGACCTTCGTCAGGCCATTCGATGGTCGCCTGCGGTATCTTGACATGTTCGGGTAGCTCAATGCTGGGGTTAAGCCTCTCAAACCACAGATTTTGTGGAATCAAGCCGCGCTCGACAATGAGCGCAGCTTTGATTACGCCAGCAACTCCTGCAGCGCCTTCAAGATGGCCGATGTTGGTTTTGACTGAGCCAACGTAGAGATCCTTGGTCCTGTTCTTCCCGATCGTCTCTGTGATAGCTCTTGCTTCCAATGGATCTCCGGCCTGGGTTCCGGTTCCATGAGCTTCCACGTATCCGGTAGAAGTTGGGTCTACACCCGCCTGCTGGTAAGCAGTTCTTATGAGTTCCTGCTGTGCCTCACTATTCGGAAGAGAAATGCCAGGTGTTCTTCCATCTTCATTTGCTGCGCTAGCGAGAACAACAGCGCGAATAGTGTTTCCGTCGCGCAACGCAGCATCAAGAGGCTTCAGGACGGTCACGCCAAAACCCTCACCTCGTGCAAAACCATTTGCTTTGTGATCCCACATCTGACTTCGCCTAAAAGCGAAGGGTTCGAGGGTCAGCGTGTGTCTTAAATGTAGGAGAGGGCATGCGCTCCGAGAGCAAGGGCTGAGACCAGTGTGCCGTGCGCGAGACGGCGACCGCAGCTGCTGCCACACTCCGGAGTCATGCCCTGCACCCTTCGATGTACTCACCCATCAGGCGACAGAATCTTAGCAGCGCCGAGTAATATTGACATGTCGGGGCCAAACATGAGGTTTGCGCCTCCGACAACAGCCATTTCAGCTTCTCCGGTCCGAACGCTTTGACATGCTAAGTGGAAAGCAGTCAAACTTGAAGAACAAGCTGTGTCAATTGTCATACTCGGTCCTCGCAAGTTGTAGAACCATGAAATGCGATTAGAAGCGAGAGATGAGGAGAGGCCAGTGGCATCTATGCAGCAGTCAATGTCATGATTTGGAACCGAACATGTAACCCTTAGCGAGACTCACGGTATATTGATGGGCCTTCATTGTCTCTTGCTTGGAGATTAGGAAAGTCTCCGGTAAATGTACCGATATAGACGGAGGTTCGTGTGCCAGACACATCTTGCAAGGTCATTCCAGCTACAATCAGTAAGTCAAAGATGCAGCATTTCTCTGCATGGCCTCCGCTTCACCGACCATTTTCGAAACCTTCATAAGTAGCTTCTAATAGCATTCGATGTGTGGGATCCATTGCTTTGGCCTACAGAGTGCTTAGCATTTCCTTCCAAAAAAGGCCTTGGGCAAAATGCGTGTCCACGCAGCGTTCGTCGGAGGACGTGGTTCGGCATTACACTGACCTCCTTGGGCGTTACCGAGAAAAATGGAGCATCGAAAACTTTGAAGTCCTGCTTCAAGAAATGCGCGTGTCTATTCTGCTGTCAGCGAGAACAATGTATAAAAGAGCAATCACTTACGTCTGCTGAATACTACCCAACCGTTCTGGGTCCGGATGGTAGAATCCATCTATGTTATATCGGTCCTTGGGAATTTCTGACCTGGCTGATCGACCATCAACCAGCATTTTCCAGAATGACTCTGGGTCTGAGCCATCTCCTGGGGCCCTCAGGGCAATGCCCACGATAGCAATGGGAGACGGTGCCCCCATATTGTCGGAATTCTGGCAAACAATGCTATGTGAGAGTAGAGTCAAAGCAGAGGTAATGGCAAGGAGGGCGAGTTTGCAGCGGGTTATGGCTAAAGCTTCGTCTGTGGTCAATGGAAAACACTTATGTTGTTCACCTACCTTCATATACAGAATATATGCTATCCTGGTCAATGATCTGCCGACCGCAACGAAGACCTATGTGCCCCCAGCTTTCGGTTTTGTTGATAGCAACGGCTTGATTAAATCCTATCGTTGATGCTACCAGTCCACGTTTCGCCCTCTCGAAGGTCCATTCGACAAGTGCGTACTTCTGCTACGCTTGTTGAGGACCTCGTCTCCGCGTACTACAAGCCCCGAAGTGAGACAAGACTAGGTGCTTCGAAGCTATCCTCTCGGCGAGTGTGATAGTGCATGGCTTCGGCAGAATCGATGTTGCACATTGCACATCAAATACAATAGCCGTTGCCGAAGAGGCCATGGCGTAGAACCATGGCGTACACGCAGTAGATTGGCAATACCAAGAGGCGCCGTTCTGTCAAGATGTTGGAGAACGCTGCGTCGGTCGTACAAAATGGCGCCAATGAGACCCACTCATGGTCAGCACTGCATCCACTGAGAGTCGTCTGTAGCTTGATGATGTTCAGCCTACTTTCGTTCGTCCGAATTATGCAACTGCATGTAGCGAATTCCGCAGCGACCCTTGTTCAATTTTGACAGGATTGCTCACTCCAATGCTCGGCGAGTACGTAGGAGGAGCAGGATCAACATTGGATTCTCCCTTCGTAATAGCACGTGGCCAGTGTGAGGCCGCCTTGGCCGCGATGACCAGGCTCTCGTTCTGGTGGCTCCTCGGCTATTGTCGATACAACTGCGGGTGAAGCTCTAGACCAAGAGCGCGAAGACATACCGGACCTGACAGGGTATGGAAGTCTAATTTGCCAGGCTAAGCGCCAGGGCTGATTGTCTACTACCCGCAGACACGTGGCGTAGGCCTGCAGCAATGCGAGTGTCGACTCGAGAGGACGTAGGAGCACGCAGTGTTGGCTTAACAGTAGCGGATTGTCTTGCACATTGCGTGTGAGGGAGAATCGACAGCATGGCGGCCTTCACGGAATTGCTTGCGGCCGAGTTGCGAGTCGGCTTGAGTGAAGCAGCGAAGCTGGCACTACCGGGTTCAGACGAATTCGACGCGTCCAACAATCGGTATACGCAGTATGGAAGGCCCGTGTGTATCTCCGTCTTGCTCAGGAAGTATGCGCTGATCGTGTTGCAGACATATTCGATCGCAGTCGTGCCGGCATGCGAGCAGGATGTCGTCGAGATTGTGAAGTTCTGCGCAAGACACAATATCTCATTTGCGCCACGATCCGGGCATCATTGTGTTACGACGTCAATGCGACACCTGCAGAATGGTCTTCTGATAGACATGAGATCTTTGAATGATGGTAAGGAGGAGGTGTTGTGAGAACGCGTAGTTGGAGGAACGCGCTGATGACGACAGCGAAACTCAATCTCAACGGCGGCGCCAAGGAAGTCACAGTTGGGGGCGGAATTCTCACCGATGACTTCGTTTCCTTTCTGCAACACAACAACTTGGAGGTCAACGTCGGATCCTGTCCAACCACGGGTCTTATAGGCGTGGCATTTGGTGCTGGTCTCGGAAGACTCCAGGGCCGCTATGGCTATTTAAACGACAATTTGCTTTCATGCAGACTGGTACTCGCAGATGGCAGTGTGATAGTGGTGAATAAGAGCAATAGCAGAGATTTATTCTGGGCGATTCGTGGGGCAGGGCACAACTTTGGCGTGTGCACGGAGGCGACTTTCAAAGTCTACCCGCAAGCTCATGGAGGCATACACTTCTCTTGGGATCTGGAATATTCTCTGGAGCAGAGCGAAGATGTTCTCAGGACTCTCAACGATGTGCATTCAAGGATGCCGCCAGATCTGGCCATATTCCTACTTTGGCGGAGAGTGAGCGCTGAAGATAGGAAGAATTTGATCTTAGTGAACCTTGTCTGGTCCGGTGCAGAAAAAGAAGCAGAGCCTTGGATACAAGAGTTCGAACGTCTCAAGCCGGTCATTCATGGAGGCAAGGTCACAACTACTTGGCACGATCTGCCCTGGGAGACGTACGGTGGCCAGAACAAGATACTTTCGAAGCCTGGCGTGTGGCAATTCAGACCCTGGAAGATGATGAGCTCAGTTAGCGTCAAGAATTTCGACCTGGAGACCACGAAAGCGTTCTTTGAGAGCATCAAATCCATGAATGAAAAGTGGGCTGGCAAAGGTTTCTTTGGCGCCATGTTCGAATGTTTACCGAACCACAAGACGAGAGAACTGCCAGATAACGAGACCGCATTTCCTTGGCGCCATGGCACCGACCACTTCCTTATGATGACTGCAACACCACTGAAGCTGGACGACCGAGAAGAGTTTGAGTCCTGGCTTGACACGTGGAAGCAGAAGTTCATCGAGGTCTCAGGGTACGGACGGCTTCATCAGTATGTGAACTATGGTAACACTACCTGCACGACAGAAGATCCGCCAGAGGCAATGTACGGCTACGAGCCATGGAGGCTCGATAAACTGCGGGCTTTGAAGAGGAGATACGACCCTGACAATGTGTTTTGTCATTATCAGCCATTCATGTAGTCAACCCTGCCGGAACTGTCTACTACCACTCGCGAGCAGAGCAGTCGTACACTATCGGTCCAGCATTCGGGATACCCGTCATGAATTAAGCTCCGCTCTATGAATCGAGCGGCGGTCGGCACGTTTTAGACAGTATTCTGGTGTCGAGCATCCAGCGTAGAGCGCGCACATTGGTGCCACATGGAATGTCTTTACAGAGTGGTAAAGAACTAGGCATGTATTCATTGCCGCGGATTTTCTGTACCCAGGCCAAAGGCTGTATCTGACGTACAATGGCCTTGTCGCATCGAGCCAGGGTAAATCGCGTCCTCCCGTACGGCACGTGTGAATGACCCACGTATTCACTAGCCCAGGGACCGTCAAGACCACTTTCAGCCGCGGATGCCCCGATGTCCTCTATTTCCGGACCCGAAATGGCAACTGAACTTGGGAGACCGCCTACCTCTTGTAGCTGTTGCAGGCAGCGTGTCACTAACGGCATTTCTTATAGGTCGCTCGAAAGTAGTATGTTCTTGGTCTGCCCAACGTTCTGCTGTGAACACGTCCGAAACGTACCCGTGAGCTCGCAGATACTCCCAAAATGGAGGTCTTGGCCAGAGCGTAGAGTCAAGAGGACTCCCATCAGCACGACTTCAGCGTTGCAGTGTGGCGCCAAGATGCAGGAGTCACTTCTCTATAAGCCATTGAGCTGGTCGTTGGCTGCAATTATTGTGGCTATAGCGGTATGATACTCTTGACACATGAGAAGCATTCGCGCTGACTTCCTAGATTCTCTGTAGCCTCATATACCACGTGGCTCAACTTCTGTACTACCATCCGCTCCGATCGTACCCAGGACCGAAACTCTGGGCAATCTCGCGTCTGCCATGGCACTATTACAATATTCGAGGCAACTTGGCCCGAAAGATTCTTGATCTTCACGGGACGTACGGGCCTACTGTGCGCATTGCACCTGATGAACTTTCGTATACATCTTCCCAAGCCTGGAGGAAGATCTATGGCCAGCCGAAGCCAGAGTTCATGAAGTGCATTGATGGCCGTGGTATTGCACCAGTCATCAAGCAGGCACATCTTCGAGGGATCATCGCTGCTGAGTCTGAGAAGCACCGCAGACTCAGGCGGGCGATAGCACCTGCGTTCTCCGATCGAGCGCTTAGTGAGCAGGAGATATACTTACAACAGCATAGCGATAACCTCATCAATCATCTTCGGAGAGCGTGCAGTGATGGACCCGTGGATATCGTGAAATGGCTCAGCCTAGCAACATTCGACATCATGTCCGAGCTAGCTTTTGGCAAGCCGGAGGGGTGCTTGGACAACGCTGACCAGCCTTGGCTGTCCGTTATGGGTGCAAGAGCGAAGACCATACGATGGCATCAACTGACGATCTACTATGGGCTCGATGAGCTTGTGAATCGTTTTGCGCCGAAGTCGTTTACCAAATCGAGACAAGACCACATGCGACTCACAGCGGCGAAGGTTCAGCAGCGAAGCAAATCAAATGTCGAGCGCAAAGACTTCATGTCATATATCCTACAGAACACCACCGAGCCTCTTTCGAACGCTGAACTAACCATCATGGCGAGCGCATTCATTGTGGCAGGATCTGGCACATCGGCACGAGCTCTTAGCGCCACGGTCTACTATCTTTGTGCAAATCCTGATGCTCTCTTGAAGATTACTTCAGAGATACGATCGGCATTCGACGATCAGAAGGCTATCACTATGAGATCCACGGCACGCTTGCCATACCTACAAGCATGTCTCGATGAAGCCATGCGACTGCATCCCCCGAACCCAAGCACCATTCCAAGATGGGTCCCAGATCATGGCGAGGAAATCGAGGGAAAGTGGGTGCCCGGTGGTATCGCTGTTGGTTGCCATCAATTGGCTTCAGGTCATGCTGAGTGGAATTTCGCGAGACCCAAAGAGTATATCCCCGAGCGCTGGCTCGATAACGACCTGGAGAGCGAATTTGCTGGCGATGATAAGTCATCAGTGCAGCCATTTTCCTTCGGACCCCGCGGTTGTGTTGGTCGCAGGTAACGTCTCTCAACTGCTGACCTACATGCTTCCATACTGATCGTTGTTAGTCTGGCGTACGCCGAAATGCGACTCATCCTGGCAAAGCTGCTACTTGTTTACGATTTGGAGATGGACGACTCGGAGCTGGACTGGACTGAGAGGCAAAAGAGCTACTTGACATGGGAGCAGATACCGCTGATGATCAGGCTGAAGCCGCATTGATGCGTTTTCACAAAAGTGATTTACACAAAGGCGGTCGTTCTGTACAACACAATGAGCTATGTCATTCTCTCTGCCGTTCTGCGGTACCTGGCTTCCTACCCATCCGACTCCGAGTCCATTTACTCAGTTCACCTCGTGCTCGAGACGGAACAGCGCTCAAGCTCGGTACGTGCACCTCGTGGAAGTGCATGGCTTGTCCTGTCCCTGCAGCTACCCTGGTTCACAGGGGCCCAGTACCCTGGTGAGACATTGTTGAACGGCTCCAGATCTGGGCGACTGCGGAATCGCGCTATAGAGCACGCTAAGCAGATGTCCGAAGAAACAGCTACTACCAATGGCTTTGATCCTTTGAAGCACGCTCTGGTCGTAGCACAACAGCATCACAACTCCGAGATGTCTTTTGGAAGCGTCCAAGACATCTGGCGAAGGAGTCGGCTTGGTCAAACAATTCTTTTCACACAACAGCTGCCATCATGAAGTTTCTCACGATGGCGGCGGCAGCTGGCTTGCTTCTCATACTTCAAATCCTCAACACACTCTTCAAGAAAAACCGACAAAATCAAAAGGCTGCTCAGCTCGGCTGCGAACCAATACCAACAGAACCAACAAAATGGCCCTTCGGCATCGATCTCGTCATCAACATGGCGAAAGCCGACAAAGAACAAAGGACACCAGACTTCATCGTCGAGCGCTTCAACCGCATGGGCCGCTACACATGGCGAGCAAAGCTTCTGGGCCAATCATTCGTCATAACAGCAGATCCTAAGAACATACAAGCCATTCTTGCAACTCAATTCAACGACTTCCGAATGGGTCGTGTTCGAGAGACAAATCTGAAGCTCGTTCTTGGAAGATCGATCTTCACTGTCGATGGCGAAGCTTGGCATAGTAATCGTGAAATGGTACGACCAATCTTCTCGAGAGAGAACGTGAGTGATTTGGCATTGCTGGAGAGGCATCTGAAAACAATGTTCGAATGTATGCCGGTGCAAGAAGATGGTTGGACGAAGTCGGTCAGCCTGGCGAGTCTGTTCCCTTGCTTGACGATTGATTCTGCTACGGAATTGTTTTTGGGCAAGAGCACAGACTCGTTGCATGAGAGACTGTCTGGCAAGAGTCATCACGAGAAGGATTTCCATTGGGCTTTTGAACGTGTCCAGCAAATTCTGGGCGTGCGGATTCGCTTGCAGAGCCTGTACTGGATCTACGGCAACAAGGAAATCAAGGAATGTGTCAAAATCCTGAATGACTTTTGCGATAAAGCAATGGAGGAAGCAGATCGAAGAGAAAAGGACGAAGGCAAGAAATACCACTATCTCGACGTCCTTCGCTCTCGCGCTGCAGACTCAGCAGAAGTCCGAGAGCAAGTGTTGGGACTTCTCGCGGCTGGTCGAGATACCACTGCTTCCCTCCTGAGCTGGGTCTTCTACTGTCTCATCCGCAACCAGAGAGTCTTCGAAAAGCTACGAAGTATCTTAATCGAAACCTTCGGTCACGATGAGACAACCATCACCTTCGAAAAACTCCGAGGCTGCACATATCTCCAGCACGTCATGAACGAAACACTTCGACTACACAGCATCGTACCCTTCAATGGCCGCACAGCTGTTCGCGATACCACATTACCAACAGGAGGAGGTCCCGACGGCACAGCTCCGGTCTTCATCCCCGCTGGCGCAGAAGTTCGCTTCAGTACACACGTTTTGCAGCGAAGACACGACTTATGGGGACCAGATGCCGAGGACTTCATTCCCGAGAGATGGGAGAAGAAGAGACCAGGTTGGCAATATGCGCCTTTCAACGGCGGTCCAAGAATCTGCATAGGACAGCTCTTCGCTCTGACAGAAGCCGGTCATGTCATTGTGAGAATGTTGCAGAAGTTCGACAAGATTGAGGGGATCGATGTGGACCCGAGCCGTGACTACCATCATTTCACGCTCGTATGTAGTCCCGGACCGGGACATGAGAGCGTGGTGTGTAAGTTGCGAGCCGCTCAACAATAGGATACAAGGATTAGTAGTACCTGATATCAACCAGAACGTCGTATGTTGCACTTGAAGTGTGACAATCAGAACCATCCAATCGCGAATTGATGTATTACCACGAGTTGCGCTATATTAGAAAGATTTCCCTGAGCCCGGTCAGGTAGTGCTGCAGGGATTCTAGATCCACTTTGAGACGCTCGAGCCTGATCTGGGGTACGACGGCACGAAGATCTGCCACGGCTTGGTGTCTTGGACAGAGCTATTGAGCTTCAGACTCTCGGAAGCTCGAACGGTTGTGAGGGGAAGCAGAGTATGACTGAGAGCCTAGCAGAGTTGTCACAGGAGAAGGGCACAGCTGCCACCATGCCTCATACTGCAGGAAAGCCCACTCCAAGATGGGTTGATCGGTTGCAGACGCAGAGCACAGAGCCCAGGCAAATGCAAGTGCTATGTCTCGGTCTTTCAAGGACAGGAACCATGTGTGCGTTGTAAGGTATTGCTCAACAAGATGTTATGGCTAATTGCTTTGAAGCCCTGTGGGATGCGCTGAAACGCTTGGGCTACACACCGTACCATTTCAAGGAAGTCAGCAAGCCAGAGAACATCAGAGATCGCCATGTTCTCTGCTGGCGAGAGGCTTTCTACGCCAAGCTGTATGGCAGCGGATCACCCTATGGCAAAGCCGAGTTCGATAAGCTCCTTTCTCGGTACGATGTCAGTCGTCTTTACGTCGATGAAAAGGTAGAATCCAAGCTGATACTCAAGTCAGACAGTGACCGACGCTCCAGCTGTGAACTTCTCCTCAGAGCTCATCGCCGCATACCCAGAAGCCAAAGTAATCCTCAGTAAACGCGACCCAGACAAATGGCTTGAATCGATACAGCGATCCTATCATGCTGTTATTGAATCTCCTGTCTTCAGAATGGCGACCGTGGTGGATGTGCCTCTCTCAATACTTGGCGAGCTATTCGAGCTTGTCCTGCGCGACTGGACAGGAGGAGATTGGCGGAACCGTGCGAAGATCAGACAAGCTTACGAAGCTCACAATGATCGAATTCGTTCTCTCGTGCCCAAAGAGAGACTTTTGGAATGGGAGCCGAGAGACGGCTGGGAGCCCATTTGCGAGTTCCTGGGCAAGAATGTGCCCGAAGAGGTATTCCCGCATTCGAACAAGGGCGACGATGTCTCAAGAGGAGTACTGCTGGCTGCTCGAATAAGGGTCGTGAAGTGGGCTTTGCGCAAAACCATTGTACCTCTTGGGTTCGCTGGGATGGTCGTTGGAGGGTGGCTTGTGCTGAGGCGACCGGCTGCTTGGACGAGTTCAGTCAATAGATGCTTGGGCTTCCTGAGGGACCTCATCCAAATGTAGTGCTCTGCTCACACATGAGCCCAGCCATTGTGCACTAAGACCTGCATCTCATCAACTAAGCAAAAGTCTCCGCTTTCAAAATTCATGTTGGACTTGCCCCTCCACTCCTCCAACCTGCTCTTGACACTTCTATCTTTCCAATAAGTCGTACTCGTCCACCTCCAAATGCGATTCATCCAAGATCCGTAAACCACCCTAAAAGTCGACACTCCAGAATTATGCATAGCCTCATAAGCCTCTCCAGAGTACCCGACCCTCACACTCGGATTCACCCAGACTCCCTTTTTCCAACTGAAAGGATTGTCCGCATGTATGAGACAGCATTCCGAGCCCTCGACATGGTATTTCGCCAAACTGTCATCCACACCCCGAAACTGGAGCGAGCGACCATAAAATGCCTCCGCATCCATAGCCACGATTCCATTCCAACAACTCTTGACAGGGACGGGTCGACTAGCCTTCACTTCTCTTCTCGACTTTTGGCTTCGGAAATATGGCCATGTCTTCATCAGTTTGTTGTACCCTCCCGCGTCTCTGAGAGCAAAAGTATCATAAAATGCCGGAGGTTTCGCAAAATCCAAGGAACACGCTGCAGCGTAATTTCCAGCTCTTGTATCCAACAATCTCCTCACATCCATATCATCAAATACAACATCGTTCAAAAATAGCACTTTATCAAACTTCAATCCCTTCTCTTGCATGTCGTACAGTGGCTGCATGACCAAATTCCTAAGATTCGCAAGATATGGTATTCTCCGCAGTTCTGTTTGTCCTCGACTCGTCTTGATCCAACCCTTTTCTCCAGGTTCAGGGTTTCGAGAGATCTCATCGACATGAGTAGTATTGTCTAGTATGATTCTTCTAGATATGCCAGAATGTTCAAGTTCCGCATCCAAAATCCTCAATGCGCCCTTGGTGTCATCCAAACTTCCACTCTCCTGTATACTAACGAAGACATTTTCGCGACCGATCGCTTTCGCCAAGGACACGACCGCGGCATTCCAGTGACTGCGTAGGATTCTTTCGTTGGTCCAGTGGATACTTGCTATGTATATTTTCTCCTTGCCCAGAGGTGGTGGTCCTTTAGCGATTTCGCGGGTATATGCCTGATGAACGAAGATGGCTTCCACGAGAGAGTAAGCTAAGGCTAAGATTGCGAAGAAGATGGCATAGCGGCGTAGAAGGGTCTTGGGATTGACTGGACTGCTTCGAAAGCTTCGCGATCGCGCATGTGGTTTTCTGGGTTTCATTCTATGTTGTGGTAATGCATCGCGATGCTGTGAGCTGAGATGATCTGGTGACAGCTCAGACGCAAATCAATTGCTGTCCATTACGAGTGACAGTCCACGTGCAGGATGTTGAAGTAGTCCGGGATACTAAGGGGATCTAGAAATACAGGAGCATGGAGACAGCAAAGGAGCTCTGCAGTGCAATCCAAGAAGCTTCAGGGCTCGGCAGCCGCTCCCGAACACTGAGCCGTCAATTGCCGACATCTTCGAAGCCGCAAATGTTCTTTGGCAGCTCCACGATAGCTTTGTGCTTCACAGCCTCTGTCTGCGAGTCAACGAGCTGAGCTATAGACCAGCAGACAGAGATGGCTGATCACACAGTAGGCAAGGTTTGCCATAGTCTCGGAACCAATACCTATTTTTGCCGACTTTCCGGGACTCAGGCTGCGCTCTCTGGATGTCGAGGCACCGAGCAAGTGCTGCAAATAGATATGAAGAGCACAGCTCAACATGCTGAGCCGAAGCGTTTCTGAGATTAATGTGTACAGGTGAGCTATACACTACTTCACTCATCCTCATCTTCACCTTTTGCCGCTAGTTTTGCCACGTACTCGCTAGCAAGAGCCTTGACTCTTTCCACATCCTTTTCCTTACCCTCTTTTTCTTCGAACTCGAGCCATTTCTTGAAAACGAACTTCGCTCTTCTCTTCTTCATCTTTTGCTGACTGATGCGTTCGTAGAGTGCTCTAGTCTTGTCGACAGCCTCCTTCCTGGCCTCTGCATCATTACCGACACGTGCCACCCGAGAGCGTTCAAGATCAACCCATTGATCCCATCCAGAGCTCCAGAGAGGTGACTCTGACAAAATGCCCTCGAACACTGTTCGGCCGCGTTCAGCGTTACCATTTTCGGAGTGGAATTCCAGCGCTGCGAACTTCGCCACGAGCTTGCGACTCTCCTTTGGCGAGATGGATTTCAGCGCTCTTGATTGCAGCTCTCGCGCACGATCTGCAGCTCCAAGGTTGTTCATGAGGAATGTTGCGTAGTTGTACCAGACGTCGGGGCTTGCGCGGAAGTTCTTGTTGGCCACGATCTTCTCAAAGACGGCGTCCGCCTTGTCAAGGCTTCCAGCACTAATGTAGATGTTTGCCAGACGTTCATGCATTTCGAGCGGATCTTGAACCTCGCAGGCGCGCTTGAAGACGTCTTCGACGCGCTCTTCATCGCCGTATGCAATTTCCATGTTCAGCCAAGCCACCCAAATATGCATCTTCTCTTCAGTCTCTCGAATGTGGATCGTACGGAGAGCTCGCTCAGCAATATCACGAGCCTTCTGTACCTCAGAGAGCTCTAGCTGGAAAGCCATGTATTGCATCCAGAGGCCAGAATTGTTGGGCTGACTGAGGAGATGGCGCTCAAAGTCGCTGTCACTGCGTGGTCCGAATTTGTCAAGGTCACCGGTACGATCCTCCTTGATCTCAGGCTTGCGTTTGCGCTTCTTTGTCGAGGTCGTCTCAGGTTCGGATTCGTCCGCAGCCACGTCCCTGCCGATATCAGGTTCGCCCCATTGAAAGCCGGCAGTTTTCAGGCCGCCCTTCGCAGTCGACTCGATATCGGCATCGACTTCCATGGCGTCCATGCTCTCGTCGGCGTCACTGCCAGCTTCTTGCAGTTCAGAGAGATCAACTTCGACGCCGCCATCAGCGTCAGATTCGTCCTCAACCTCAACGCCACCCTCCATGTCAACGTCCTCACTCTCGTCTCCACTTTCGTCTTCGCTGATCTCAGCTTCGTTGCTGAAGTAGCTGGCCTTCAAGCCGAGGCTGATCTTCCTGCTGTCCGGGTCGACACTGAGCACCTTAGCTTTCACAACATCTCCAGAGCTATAATGTTTCCGGACATCTTCAATCCGTCTCGCAGCAATTTCGCTTCTGTGACAAAGTCCAGAAAGGCGAGGCTGTGTATTATCGATGTCAACGAAAGCGCCAAAATCCTCTACCTTCCGAACCTTGCCAGTGACCGTCATACCTTGCTTCAGGTCGTGAATGGTCATCGGCGGCTCGTAATCGTTGTCCACATGTGATCTCTTCAGGCTTAGCTGCACCTGTCCGCTGCCGGCATCGACAGTCACCACTCTGCCCTGAACTAGCTGACCGACCTCGTAGATGCTACGCCAGTCCTTGACAAACTTGTCACTAAGGTCGGAAATGCGGACCAGAGCGTCAACGCGAGAGCCGAGCGATACAAAGATTCCTCCTTTTTCGGGTACTCTCTTGACGAAGCCGCGGACAATAGCTCCCGGTTTGAGCTGAGAAGCTTCTGCGATGTGTGCATCCTTCACAGGCAGGCTTGAGCTCAACACCTTGGAAGGGCGCAAGCTGACATGCACGCGCTTATCCGGTAGATCAAGGCCCACAACACAGACACGAACAATATCGTTCTTGCTATGCTGCCCGGGGTTTGCTTGGTCGTAGTCATCGCTGAGCTCCACTAGCGGCACGTGACAGACGATGTTTTCAGCGATCACAACAGCGACTCCATACTCGGATATCCTGGTGACGCGCGCTGGCACAACCATGCCCACGGAGAGCTCTTTCAGTGTCAGGTTCTCTTTCGCTGTAAGGTCGAGCTTGTTGCTTGAAGCATCCACTGACTTGACCTTGACCTGTAGAGCGCAACCGACACGGAAGCGGTTCTCAACGTTTTGCAACTGGCCAACGTCATCTGACAAGTCCATCAACGACACACGACCTCGGACATTGGGGGACAGGTTTGCCCACACGCAATTATCGCTGTGATTGTTGACGAACGCGAGGTATGAAGCGCCCTGCTTGACAGAACCCATCGCTAGGAGAGACTCATCATCAGCTCGAACTCTGGATGGCTTGGCCGAGAGCTCGAAAACCGGTACCTTGCCCTGGCGGTGACTGATCGGAAGGAAGCGATGACTACGAGCGTCGTGAATGCCCAGGATCTTGACGTCGATTGTGTCGTTCTGCTTCAGCTTGTCGTTCTGTAATGGAGCTGCTTTATTCGTGATATCGTCCCAATTGTCGAACACTTCACTGACATCAACCCGACCCTGCACGTTATCTGCAAGTCGGACATTGATCTGCGTGGCTTTGACGGAAGCAATGCGGGCTTTGACGACTGCGCCCAGCGCGAAATCGGCCATCGAAGAAACCGCAGGGTCGACGGGGTTCTTGACGTCGCTGTCGCTCTCCGTTGCATTGCGCTGTTGAGACGTCTCAGTTTGAGCCGATTGCCCTGGCTCACGCATTGTGAGCAGAAATCGTTGCCGCGTGAGATCAACATCTGTCACCCAGACAGTCAAGGTCTGGTCCTTACGGAGTCCAAATGATGGTTGGCTACTCATTTCAGGCAGAAGCAGGCTCTTTGTGATTAAACCAACGACGCCATTCGCAAACTCGGCATACACGCTGTCCTGGGTGATGTTTCGCACGAATCCGTGGAGTTTGACACCCGGTCGGGCGTCACTGAAGCTCTTGATGAGCTTACCAGGCTTGGCAGCGTCCTTCACCATCGAAGTTTTGTTGCTAAGCACGACCGTGCGGCTTCTCTCCTGCTTGTCAAGTATCAAGAGATTCTTCAGCTTCTCTCCAATCCGGATTCGTTTCATGGCACTCTGAGCCTTCGCTTCCGAGTTATCGACCAGGTGTCCGAGTCGGACAATCGCTCGGAGACCCTGGTCGAGATCGAGTGTTACAGAGTCAGCGGTCTTCTCAGTAACTGTCCCGTCCACGAGATCTCCTGGAGAAAGCTTCTCCCAGGCTTCTCGTTGGTCTGAGGTGAATTCTTGGCCGTCCATACAGCTCACCTTCATCTCGCCAGCTTCAGGTGAGATTGAGACGATTCTCACCTGAATAGTCTGGCCAAGATGAAAATGCTGCTTCGGATTCTCGATGAAGCTCTCACTCATCTCGGCGACCGGCAGCCAAGCACGGACATCTCCATAAAATTGAACGGCGGCGCCAGTGTCGAGCAGGTTTACAATCGTGCCTCGAGATATCATCCCAGGCTCAAGATCGTTGTAGTCCTTCCAAATTTGGTCGCTCTCACCTTCCAACAATGACTTTTTGAGCGTGAGCCGAATTTGTCGCTTCTCGGAGTCAACCGAAAGGACGCGCGCCTTGACCTCAGTGCCTTCCTTGAACTTGAGCTCGGGGCGTTGTAGACGTGTATCGCTGAAGTGCACTTCAGGAACTAGGCCGTTGATGTTATCACTCAGCTTTATCAGAATGCCCGTGACTCCGGTCTTGCCTCCGTAGATGAGCTTCTGGACCGAGCCCTTGACAGCTTGGCCCACCTCCAAATCGTCGAGTCGCAGGAACGGTTGATCCAAGACAGACGGCTTCAACGAGACATAATAGACGTCATCAACGGGGTTATAAGCCAACACCCTTGACTTATGAACTGTGCCTGGCTTGTAAGGTCCAGACGCTGACGACAGCGTATCAGTCCGCTTGTCCGAGAGCTGCGAGATATGTGCAAATAGGGTGATGCTTCTCTCCTCGCGGCCTTCCTTTCTCGACAACACAAGGAAGACACCGCGATCAGATAGAACTTCAGTCACTTTTGCTTCGTCAATGGTTGATGAGAGCGGTAGTAATTGGGCCAGGTCCCGTGCTTGTGTCTTCAACTTGGGTGTCGCATTTGCTGGAAGCTTTGTTGACGCTGGTGTGAGTGCCAGAACGTGATCCAACAACGATATCCCAACCTTTCTGGATTCGTCGTCTTGAGGGAGCGCATAGATAATACGTGCTTTTACTTTGCTTCCGATTTTGAATTTCTTGCCCATGTCCTCAACGCCCACAGCATTGCAATGAACAATATCAGCAGTGACATCGAGCATGCCCATGATCTTTCCAGCTATTCCACGTGGACCTGACTCCGTCACAAGCACGTCCACCAGGGTACCCGGAAGGAAGGCATTGACTGTGGGGGCGTCGCTGACGATCGGAGCCTTCGACTGAGTGCCACTGAGCTTGTTGAAATCTCGCGACAATTTCAACACCTTTCGGTCGTCACTGCCCGCTTTACCGGTGACCAGACAGAGCATGACTTGACCCTCCTTCACTTTGCTCAGTTGCCAGGCCGCACCTAAGTCTTTCTTGCTTATAAACCCGCTGGCGCCTTCCTCGGCGAGACCAACATCCATGACCAGGCCGTGATCTTCGACACTGCGTACGGAGGCTTGTATCAAACTATCGGTTACAAAGCTGTCCGCAGGAAGGCCACCATTCGTCGCGGCAGGCTCGATTGACAGCTCGATGTGTTTTTTGGGCTTGCTCTTTCCCTTTTCGTTGTCCTTACCTTCATCTGGATCGGTAGCTGTGGCAGTTACGACCGCTCGTAACCACTGTCCTGCATGAAATAGCTCTTTCAGATCAACATCACTCTGCTCTTCGTCATCCTCCTCGTCCACCAGCATCATCTGCTCGAGCTGCGAGTTGACCTTTGGCGATATCGAAATGATCTTCGCATACCCGGTCATATTGTTTGGCAAGGCAAGCGCGATGTCGGTTCTGGTGATGGAGGTGATCCTGCCTAGGACAGTGCTGCCAACTGCCAGATTCTTATACGTCAGACCCTGTATCCTTGTCACGGCCTCGCTCTTGCCCTTCTTTGCATCCTTGACTCCATCGCCCTTCCTCTTCTTCCTGGTGCGAGAATCGTCTTCGGCAGCATCGAACAGGTCCTCATCGTCGAGCGACTGCCGCTGGCCCGTTTCCAGTTCCTCCTTGGCATCTCGCTCAGCCTGAGCTTGGATCTGTTTATTTTCCAAGGCAGTGAGGGGTCCTGCGCCACCCCGTGGAAAGCTGCGCTCTTCAGTCTGTAGTATAGATTTGAGCGCCCTCTTCTCGCCGCTGTCGACGGATTTTCGAGGCTTCTTTTCCTTGCTTGGCTCGTCTTTTACTTCCGTCGACTTGGCTTTCTTGCTAGGCCGCTCGTCGGCGACAGCTTTCCTCTTGACGGCTGACATGGCTGCGGTGTCGACGGCTGTCAATGCAATCGTATCGACTTCGTCTTGTCTCTAGAAAGTTTTCTGAGAATCTCGAATTCGCGGGAGCCCAAGCTCCGCTTGCCGACGTGCCGGCAGCCGAGAATGCGCTAGTGCAACCTTAAACGCGTCTTTGCTCGACTCGAACGCGTTGTGCGTAAAGTGCTTTTCCAGCATTCGCCTCACACTCCTCTGCATATTCATGTCCGACAGCATTACGCTGCAGTCTTAAGAGCATATCATGGCGGACGTGCCACCGAGATCCTCTCAGGACAGCTTTTATCAACAGAATAAGATCTCGCTCGACCAAGAGAACATCCCATCTTCGCCTCCCATCCCGCAAAGTGCTACTGCCAGTCTGTTCAGCAGTCAGAAGATCAAAAAGCCACCCACTGTCACTCCAAACAGGTTCAACAAATTCTTCAAACCGCGGAAGACTGCCACCACCCGTGGCGGACGCTTAAGCAAGGCAGGAAGGCAGCTTCGAGATATTACCAAGAATGGGGCAAACCGGAGAGCTGCAGGACTCTCTGCAGCAGACTTCCTCCCTACGCCACAAGATGACTTCTCTTCGCCTCGTCCCCTGAAGCGCAGAAAGCATTCTGGAATAGATCCACAGAGTTCACCACCACAGTCCTCGCCATTAAGACAACACCAGACGCTGGAGCCGATCGAGATACCAGAATGTGATTCGGAAGCTGAGACACTGCCAGAGCTATTCAGAGAACTCAAACCATTCCCACGTGCTATTCGACGCCTGCGCGAGCCAGGCTCATCTCGTCGCATTTTGGAGCGCAGTTTTGGCGGCTTTAACGCAACCTCTCGAGGATTCCGAGGAGCAGATCATGTGGTGGACTGGAGAGCAGAGACCGCAAACATCTGCACTTCTCCGTCAGACATACATATGTTCTCTGGTACTGCTCTACCCTTCTGTACCACTGCATGCAACACAAACCCCCTGGTTGCCATCGGCGATGAGGAAGGCAGCGTTCATTTGGTCGATTCATCGCCGGCCGCAGATTTTCAAAAGGCTCATGTTCAGTTCCGTGTACACCATAATGCGGTCATGGATATTGCATTCTGTTCAGATGATTACATACTGGCTACTGCGAGTGGAGATCAGACTGCGAGAGTAGTGGACATGCACAGCCAACAGACCATGTGTATTCTGACTGGCCATAAAAGCAGCGTGAAGCAAGTGCGCTTTGCGCCAAACGACAACAACATCATCACTACCAGCGCCAGAGACGGCTGTGTGAACATTTGGGATCTTCGATGTGGTGGAAAGTCTGCTGTCCAGAACTGGCGAGCATCGGCTGGGTCTCGTTTCAATGGTGACGGTAAAGTCGAGCCAGAAGCGAGATACGGCAAGTCTCTCGAGGTGGGCTATGGACATCGTTCCGCGAATCGCTCGTATGAGACGGACAATAGGGATGAGCTGTCTATCACCTCATTCCAACACCTGCTCAACGGACGCGAGCACATGATTGTGACCTCGAGCGAGGTCGATGCCTCAGTCAAGCTTTGGGACCTTCGAAACGCTGGCCGACGCAACCCAATGCCTCTAGCAAGTACATCGGTCCCTGAGTCACACAGCAGCAGGCGAAATTTTGGCGTCAACACCATGGCATTGTCTGGCGACGGCGGCCGACTCTACACGATTTGCCGCGATGCTACCATTTATGCTTACTCTACCAACCAACTCGTGCTGGGATACGCGCCAGAAATGTCCTCTGGTCCAAGCAGAAGACGTTTGCTCAAGGAACCAATGTCTGGCCTGGGTCCACTTTACGGCTACCAGAATCCAGACCTGAGGCTGGGATCCTTCTACATCAAAGCGTCTCTACGACCAGCAAAGGGCGACAAGAGTGAGATGCTGGCAGTTGGCAGCACGAACGGCAACCCGATTCTGTTCCCTACCGATGAACGCCACGTCCCTCGCAGAGAACGCGCGACAGTTGACAGCGAGAATGACGAGGACGAAGACGAACTGCCATCCGCTCCACCGAAGTCGTCGCAACGTTCTGCAGCCTCCGCACGCTCGAGGTCGTCCTCCAACTTGCATGTTTTCGAGCATGGCACAGCTCTGGTGAGGGCTCATAACAAAGAAGTCACATCGTTAGCCTGGTCAACGGATGGTGACCTTGTCTCGGTCAGTGATGACTTCTCCGCAAGATGTTGGCGAGAAGATGCTGGACGTGCTCGAGCACTTCGGACTGGTGGTGAGGTCAATGGAGGACGATGGCGATCCGGCTGGGCAGCTGTTTCGCCTGATTGGGATGAGGATGACTGTTGAGCTACACGCAGCATCGAGCTTGTGCCAGAACAGACGAATGTGTTGAAGAAATGGTTGACATGGACCATCGTGTTTGGTGAACGTCTATTCGAGGCATGAAGGGAATAGCATAGAGCTTAGATGCCTTGCAACCACGCATGGAAATGCTCCGTATCGCACCAAACCATGATCATGTCGAGATCTCGAGTTTCGAGCATGCACTGCTCTCTTCGTGAGAGGTGTTCTCTAACGCCTAGTCGTGATCGTCTCCTGTGATGTAGTCTCTCGTCTCATACTGTCTCCGTGCTGACGACGGCCTTTGCGTCCCGTCAATGCCTCTCCCCACGAGCCTCAAGGCGATTAACATTATAGAATGACCACGGAGAAGAAGGAGGTTCGGGAACAGGGCGGCATCTAAGATAACGTAGCGTGGCTGGAAACAGAAAGTGGAAGCGGAGAGACAAGCTCGCCAAGCAAAACCTTGGAAAACCGCAACAAGCCACCCCTGTCAAGCACGAATTGCAGAACTTTCCATCAGCCGTATCGCGCCCTTTACTCATAGCCATTCGCAATCGACAGCGGCTCTCCCTTCTCAAAGAGCCCAGCCGCAATCAGCATGTCTCTCTCGGTCTCCGCACATCTTACATGTTGGACGGACTAATGGTCGGCACTTGTTCGGCAGGAACCGTCGTGTCGCCGTTCAAAATGGCTTCCTATCGCCACGCGTGCGACGCTCTTCGCACCTCTACCACCTCGCTGTTGTTGCAAAGATGAGCCGTCGAGCGAGCTTGGTTACTGATGGCGACCATCTCGCAGCGCTGGGCATCCAGCAGGAGCTCAAGCGGAATTTCTCACCGCTTTCTATGCTGGGACTGGCCTTCGCGATCCTGAACTCATGGACAGCGCTATCGACTTCTATGTCCCTGTCTTTGCCATCTGGAGGTGCGACGTCTGTGATTTGGGGCCTGGTCACAGCTGGAGTGTTCAACCTCTGCCTGGCAACAAGTTTGGCAGAGTTCTTGAGTGCTTACCCGACTGCGGGCGGACAGTATCACTGGGTACACATTATCTCATGGCATAAATGGAAACCACTTCTCTCCTGGATTACTGGATGGATCAATGTTTTTGGGTGGATGGCTTTAGTCGCGACTGGTGGTCTACTGGGCAGCCAAATCATCATCGGCATCATCGCTCTCTATGACACCAGCTATGTCGCGCAAAGATGGCATCAATTCCTCATCTACATTGGCTACAATATCTTTGCCATGCTTCTCAATGCCTTCGGCAACCATCTCCTGCCACTCGTCAATAAGACCGCGATTATCTGGAGTATCTCTGGCTTTGTGATAATCTCTATCACTGTGCTAGCTTGTGCTTCGCCTGACTACAACTCTGGAGACTTTGTTTACCGAGAATTCTTGAACACGACTGGATGGCCTGATGGTATTGCCTGGCTTCTTGGACTGCTACAGGGCAGTCTAGGCCTGACTGGCTATGATGCCACTGCACATATGATCGAAGAGATTCCCAACGCAGCGATCGAAGGCCCAAAGATCATGATATACTGCGTTGCAATTGGCTTGTTCACTGGCTTCATTTTCCTCTCCTGCTTGCTTTTCGTTGCGGGCAATGACATCAACGAGGTCATCGAATCTTCTGCTGGACCACTCAACCAAATCATTTTCAATGCAACGAACTCCAGGGCGGGGACTGTTTGTCTACTCATGTTTCCGCTGGTCTGCCTGCTCTTTGCAACAACATCGATCATGACCACCTCGTCTCGAATGACCTATGCATTCGCACGAGACGGCGGCCTTCCCTTCTCTCGCTTCTTTGCCCGGGTTCACAAGAAGCTCGATGTTCCTCTCGAGTCACTTGGACTTACAGTTCTTGTGGTCTTGATTTTCGGATGCATCTTCCTGGGATCGACCAGCGCTTTCAATGCCATTGTTAGTGCTTCGGTGGTTGCTTTGGGTGTCTCCTACGGCATACCCATCACCATCAACTGCCTGCGCGGCCGTAAGCAGCTACCACCAACAAGAACATTCATCTTACCAGAGTGGCTCGGATGGACGGTCAACCTCATGGGCATCGCTTTCGTCATTGTCACCACTGTGCTCTTCGTCTTTCCGCCAGAATTGCCCGTGACAGGCAACAACATGAACTACTGCATTGTCGTCTTCGCAATCGTCTTCATCATCAGCATGGTCCAATGGTTTGTCGACGGACGCAAGAACTATAACGGACCGAAGATCGACATCGAGGACAATATTCTCGTAGCTGTTCAGTCCGTGGTACGGCCACCTGAGATGGAAGAATCCGGGTCATCGCGTCTCGGAGGCAAAGGATCTGTCGAAGCATGATCTGAGGTACGTTCTCTTCCTCTTGTTAAGCTTGCTGTTATGATGACTTCTATGTTACTCATGCCCGACTAATAATGAGGGTTTCATTAATATACCAATTGTTCCTACTGATACGACATTTCTCTGCATTGCATTGTCACCTACTGCTTCTGGAATTCCGCTGACTTGCATAGCAGATACAAGATCTCCGAGACGATACACTTAGCTTAGCGAAATGTCATTTATTTCACCCTTATGCTTCCCTCTCCATCTTTTGTCTTGAGTGCGTCCACACCGGTGATGTGCTATTCTTGGAGGCCGTCGACCCACCTGTTGCGGCTGCGGCTATGAAGCACCAAAGACATGGACGGCACATCGTCCTTCATGCTCCCACTGTCTTGTCTTGATCACTGAGCATGAATGAGGCACGCTTTCCAATGCAATAAGCAGGACCAGGGATAACTTACGCGATACGAACGCGATACGCGATTTTTGACAGCCAATCAAAAGTCTGTTCCTGCACCGGAGACTCGGCCATCTGCGAACGGAACACCGGGCATTAAACTTTCCTCTGCGAGTGAAGTGGCTGTGTTATGCAACAAAAGTGATCTCATCACTGGGGTCGGTTCCTCACGGCAGGTTCGATCAGAAAACCAGGATGTGTTCCTCGTTGCAACTTCTGCGTCTAGACACAAGATCACCGACAAGCATGCCAGCAAGCCTCAACAGGTTATTATGGGCTACACAAAGACACTGCCTCCGGCAATAGCTGAGAATCCTGCGTGCTCCATAGCGTCTTCATTCCTTGTCAGCAGAATGCATCCAAATATTCGATAATTGCCAGCCCGGGTCTGTCTTTTCACTGTGGAACTTCCTTTAGCATATTTGCAGCATGTCCAAACTCAAAAGCGGCAGCCTTCCTGTGGAAGACGACGCCAAGCCAACAACCACGAGAGCATTGGCAAACATACAATATAATTCTATCTTGGCAGCCGACCAGGGAACTTCATCAGAAGATGAGTCGCCCGGACTTCAACATGAAGAAGACGATGATGCTCGCACTGCACTTGGAGTCAGTATCGGTCGTGAGCAGACGAGACTTGCACTACCTAAGACGCCGGCCGCGGAGAAGGCTGCTGCAATTGAGAAAGCAGGCGATTATTTCCAAAGCTTGGACGGATCAGCCCTCACGGTACCCGAGAGTCCACCGGTAGGCATGGGAGAAGATGAAGACGAACCGCCGACAAGACCCCCGACCATAAGGCGACGGTCAAGTCGGCCTACGACTCCTATTAAACCTCCTTCACCTTGGAAATCTGGGCCTAAGCAATTTGAGACTCAGACTTCGGAGAACGACAGGTCGAACAGAACGAGATCGATTTTGCGCGATGGATTTTCATTCGGTCGCAGGAGAGCCTCGTCTGGACCCGAGACTCAGCACAAATCTATGTTCTCATCATTCCCATCATTTCCATCCCTACCAAAGAGCTTCTCTGTGGCGAACGCTCTTTCATCATTTCGAGATGGAGACAGATCGGACGATTCCAGGAGCCTACAACGAAGTAGGAGTCGAAGCATGTCAAAAAGAAGATCAACCGTTGGAGGTACACCACCTGCCCAGCTGCAGCAGAACGCCAGCCTTGTCAATACTTTCGCTGGAACCACAAGCTCGTCTCAAAGTCGTACAACGCTGGTCCCAGATTCCGATGAAGACGAAAAGTTGGCCACGATAGGAGAGCTGCCAGAGAATCTACCACTTCGCCACACACGATCTAGACCTGCTGTTCTTCGAAGGTCAACATCTGACAGCTCCCTTGTCACTAGACGGACCATGTCGATAGCCTCGTCATTAGGAGATGATACCAGGTTTGAGAACGTTTCCGAGCAGGTCAACAGCCGATTCAAGGCCATCAAAGACAGCTTTGCTGACTCCCGGATCACCTTGCCTAGTATGCCTTCGATCACGAACTTCAACGCATCAAAGTTCGCACCTGACTTCCTAAATCGTGAACGATCCGGATCTTGGGCAAGCAAGACACTTGGTGGCAATCAGAATTCAAGCTCCCATCAGCCCCATCCTGTTGACCCGATGACACGACAGCCATACACATCGGCTAAGGCAGCGGTGATGGATGCAC
Source organism: Pseudocercospora pini-densiflorae CBS 125139 (assembly GCA_000504365.2). Lineage (NCBI taxonomy): Eukaryota > Fungi > Ascomycota > Dothideomycetes > Mycosphaerellales > Mycosphaerellaceae > Pseudocercospora > Pseudocercospora pini-densiflorae. The sequence goes on from AWYD02000441.1 coordinate 52,147, forward strand.
CAATAGACAAGTTCAAGAACGAGCATCCTCACTTCAACCGTGCGCTCGATAATCTAGAAGGTGATATCGTCGTTATGGGCGGATATCGAGGCTCCATCCTGCGTTCGGCAGAGCCTCCTCACAGACAACTGTGGGTGCCGATCAAGGTTGGACTGAACATAAGAAAGGTCGATCTCGAGGTCGGTCTTGGTGAGGACGATGACGAGCGAGCTACCGAGAAGGTCATTCCAGGAGGCATGCTGACACATATTGGACCTGTCGACATTTCAAGAAGACTCCTCAAACGGCTGAGGTCATGCCAAAATGCTCGAACAGGTAAACTGCGAGTACATGAGTACGGTTACGATTGGCGGCTGTGCCCAGCACACCTGAGCCGGAAGCTATCACAATTTATGAAAACGTTGCCATGCAACCAGCCTGGCGTGCCGAAAGACAAGCGAGGCGCGACAGTCATAGCTCATTCGCTTGGAGGCTTGATCACCAGACACGCGGTGAATCGTGAACCAGAGCTGTTTGCAGGGATCGTCTATGCTGGTGTTCCTAGAACCTGTGTAAACATCCTCGGACCATTGAGGAACGGCGATGAAGTGCTTCTGAGCAGCAGAGTCTTGACTGCACAAGTGAACTTCACTATCCGGACCAGCTTCGCCCTACTGCCCTTGAGCGGCCGTTGCTTCATCGACAAGAACACCAAAGAAGAATATCCGGTCGACTTCTTCGATCCACAGACTTGGATCGACTACCGATTGTCACCCTGCATCGCCCGTGCTCTACCTCCACTAGCACCTCCAGCCAAGCCCACAGGCATCACAGGCTACGTCAGTAACACCATGGCCACAGCATGGGACAATCTCGCAGGCCGCAAAAGCAGCAAAACCTCAAGTGACATCTCAGCCATGAAGACCGGTGTATCAGGCGGTATCGCAGCACCAGAAACTCTCGACACCAAAGCCCAAAGTTCCGAAGTCGCAATGGCGAACGGCAACATTAACAGTGGATCCGGAGCCCCACAGCCAGATTCAGTCCGGACAGCAGTCACAATTCCCTACGATCAAGCCCTCGATTACCTGACCCGAACTCTGAAATCTGTCAAGAAGTTCAAGCAAGAACTGTCTCATATCCCAATGTATCAGGATAGAAACGATTATCCTCCTGTATCTGTCATCTATGGCAAATCCACGCCTACGGTTATTGGAGCCAAAGTCGATGGGAGGGAAGGTATCAAACATGCGGATGCTTATGACGAGTTGGCTTTTGCGAGTGGTGATGGAGTTGTGCTTGCTCGAGCTGCGATGTTACCCGAGGGCTATGTAGTCGCTAGAGGTGGAGTTGTGAGTTCGGAACGAGGACATGTTACGCTGCTAGGAGATTTGGAGGCTGTGGGGAGGTGTTTGAATGCTGTGAGGGCGGAGAGGAGGAAGGGTGTTGGGTTGGGTAGAGATGTGTAGATCTGTAGGGTAGGACCTGAGAAATGATGAATATTGTAGATTTTATCATGTCTTTCAAGCTATTGTTGCTAAAGCTATGGCTTGGGCTGTAGAGAAAGGCGATTGCCAAGGGGTGCCATTCGTCTTTGGTGAGATTACTATGCCTTCGTCTGCGAGGATGGAAATCTAGCACCATGCCGAGCGATCCCTGAATTTGCGTGGAAGGAGCTGCAACGTCATGGCAAAAGCAAAAGCGTACTCGTGTACAAGGCAAAGACAAGAAGAGGAGATACGACCTACTTAGGCCAAAGCCGAGGGTATGACTCGTCTGCCATATATCATTGCTGCTGGCCTATGAAATGCTGCCGTATCAATCCTCAGGTGCAAGTCCTCTATCCATCAGTACCCAAAATGCCATCAGCTCGCTGTGCTGCCCTCGCAGCCCTGGACGCCGTCCCATTGACCAAAAATGCTAGAAGCAAAGCGCAAGCAAAACTCGGGTATCTTCCCAATGCTGCGAATCCCCAAAACGCCGTCTATTCGCTGACCGTTGCTGTGCTGTACAGGTCGCCTGTCAACGATGATCCTGCCGTACTTCAAGAAATTTCTACCATAGCAAGTAACGCATCGCCAAGTAAACAAGGAGAATCGAAACCAAACCCAACACCGGCATGAGTCGATTCAAGACCTGCGTCCTCCAGACCATACGATCCAGGTCATTGACCAAACCAATGCATTTATCGAAAATCTGTTGCGATACGTCTAGGATTTCTGTTTTCTCGGATTCTGTGAGGAGGGTCTCCGCTTCGGCTAGTCGAGCTTTGAATGCTGTTTTAATATCCTCGCCGTCTTTTTCGCCAGGAAAGGAAAGAAAAGTAAAACCAGGAAGTTGCAAGAGAGCAGATTCTTCGCCTTTCTCAAGGTGGCCTGCGACTCCAGGCTGTTCGGTCCAGAACTCAGCACCTCCATTTGCAAGTTGTTGTCGAATCCAGCGTCCGCCTGCGAAAGTAGCCATGTAGAAGACCCAAGCGAATGCTACGAGCACTTCTGGGTTCTGCCGTATTCGAGCACGTATTTCTTTGACCCATGCCTCGCCCACCGCGGGAGTGTTGTATATACCTGAACCAGCGACGTCACGTAGATGTCGAAGGTCATTCTTCAATCGTTCTGATCTTGCCAAGCCTGCAGGACGTAGACTTGCTAGCCATCTCCGAACTTGGGCATCGTGACTTAGGTCCGCTGGGTCAAGTTTCTGGACGTGTCGTGTCAGGAGTTCCCACTCAATTTCGAAAAGTATGAATATGCGCGCGAAAGGCACGATGCCTTTGCTGAATAGTAGTGGGCTGGATTGATAAGGTGGCAGGGCAAGCGGCAAGCGTTGAATGATCAGTCGATTTAACTCAGTGTGTTGTTTTCGTGTAGCTAAGTTGATTCGATTTGATATGCTCGATGAGTCTGGCGATGTAGCCATAGTGGTCCCTAGAGGTGGTGAGGGCGAAGGAGAAGGCGTAGGCAGAGGTAGCTGTGGCGGCATAGTGAAAAAAGCGATTCAGCGGTTTGCTGCGGTCTTTATAGGGAGTGTGAGGCTGCCAAGTGACAGCGCTGAGCCTGCTGCAGAGGTCATGTTGGTGTTCTGTTCTATTTCGCGTATGGCGGCCTCGCTATCGCTGCCTCGTCGGCTAATAATGCGTGAATGGTGCGATTTGAGGATGTGAGGCCTGGTGACTCTGCACGCGTGAAGCGAAGTCGCAGACGTGTAAGTTAGCGAGTCTTGCAGTGTAGTGTGTATGACGAAAGCGCCGTAACCAAAATTTGATGCGGATTTAGGCGATCGGCGTGGGGGTTTCATTTGATCGACCTCGAAATAGCTGAGCCTGACCCTGAGCTCGCTAGCAGGGACGGTTGCCATGCGGGTGATGTGGTTGCTATGGGCCAGTAAACATAGCAAGTTACTCCAGATTGACCTGAGCGCACCATCCTCTCTGCGGCCGCGACCGAGATCTCTCCAACATCGCAGTGCCATATCGGACTACACACTCGTTAGCTATTCAGCGCGCACATCAATCATAGCCACTCGACTTCTGCAACACCACGATCCAATTCGTAGCGAGCATTTCGATACTGCACAATAAATTCCCTCTTGCAACGCGGAACACCGTTTGAGCCCAGCCCAACATTCCATCAATCTCCCGTCTGCAACCCGCATGGTCGGCTACTCATAGCATTCGAGGCACACCGCTGCTGGCAGCCGAGCATTTGCGATGGACACCAGCTACCTCTCCCAGCAAGTCACCACCATCATCGAGCGACTGCATGGCTTCTTCGACGAGATTGGCGTGCCCAGCCATGAGCGCGACTCACGAGAATCAGAGGTATGACATACAGCTTATACGTGATGTACGGCGCATGCGAGATACTTACGATGTTGGCACAGCTCTTCTCGGCGCTCTCAGAAACATTGCACAACCAGTTGAACCTCGTAGCAAAGGAGAAACATGACCTTACCGAAGAGGCGCAGCGCCTCATTAAGACGATTCGTCAGATGGAGCGATCTCTCGATGACACAAGGCCGAAAGACGACTACGAATGCGAGAAGGATGGTCTCAAGGTTACGATGCCGCTGCTGAGCTGCATCGAGCGACTCAAGCAGAAACACCATACCATACAGAAACTCCATCGCGAGCGATACGAGCAAGTCAAGAAGCTCGTCGAAGCCCTCGATTCATATGCTTCTCATCTGGAACCTTCATTCGTTAAGATAAAGCTTCCTCCCACATCACCCAAAGCCGATATTGCTCCCACCTTTGATTTGTCGCCGACATACGTTACGAAATTAGACAACGAATTCACACGCGTCTACGATGAGTACAACAAGCGCGTGTCGATGGTCACGACCTATGGTCAAGAGATCATCAACCTCTACTCTGAGCTCGGAACTCCTCAAGCACAAATCGACAGCCAGATTGTACAGTTTGCGCGAGAGTCGCCAGAGCAACTTGGCCTTCATCAAGACGATCTCAAGCGACTTGCTCTCAAGCGTGATAAGCTCATACAAGAGAAGCAGGGTCGCGAGAAAAAGCTGAAAGATCTGCGGGTGGCAGTAGACGGGCTTTGGGAGCGTCTTGGTGTGGACGAAAGCGAGCGAAAGCAGTTTTTGGCCGCCAATCGCGGAGTCGGTGTTCGTCAGATCAATGAATTCGAGGACGAGCTGGCTCGACTAAATGAGCTGAAGCGACAGAATTTGCACATCTTTGTAGAAGATGCGCGATTCAAGCTCCAGGAACTCTGGGACACGCTCTACTTTTCCGAAGAAGAGATGCTAGACTTTGCGCCTGCATTCTCCGACGTCTACTCAGATGCTCTTCTATCAGCACATGAGCAAGAAATTTCTCGCCTCGAAATGCTGAAAGAGCAACGCCTTCCGATTCTGGCTGCAGTTGAGAGACATCGCAGCCTGATCAAGGATCGCGAAGATCTAGCGCAGAGCAGCCAAGACGCATCTCGATTGATGTCGAAGGGCCAGAAGGGCGAGAAGCGTGATCCAGGAAAGCTGCTTCGTGAAGAGAAGATGCGTAAGCGCATTGCCAAAGAGCTGCCAAAGGTGGAGGCGGATCTTCGCAAGACGTTGGAATCGTGGGAAAATGAATATGGTCGACCCTTTTGTGTACATGGTCAGCCCTACCTGGACGAATTGGAGGCGGCTCAAGCTCGCGCTCCTCCGCCACGAAGCAAGACGCCAAACGCCCTCTCAGGCACTCGCGATGCGCCGAAGAGTGCAGGACGAGATACAGCGAAAGCCCCATTGTCGCAGAGCCGAAGTGCTGGTACTTTGCGTGGCCACAACCCGACGAGAAGCAAGACACCCAGCGCGCAATCAAGCAGGAACCCTCTTGCAGCGTCCACTTCTGTTCTTGGAGCATCGACCATGAACGCATCGATGTTGGGTGCGTCGATGTCAGGACATAGTTCAGTAAAGTTGAGCCCGTCAAAGATCCCTGGTGCTTCAGGTTCGCGACTACCGATGAGCCAGCTGAGAGATGGCAACAACTCCCCTGAGCGTCGAGACAGAAGCAAGACTGTGGGAACTCGGCAAGGCGAAGACTTGAGTCGAACCCTTCGCGGCGATATGGGTCCTCCGCAAGCACCACCTCCACGCATGAAGGACCTCTTCAGCCCACCCACGCCAACACCGAACGGCGGCAACAAGGAGAACGGGCTTGCCTTGGAACGCAGTAACAGTGTTGTTCGCCATGTTGAGCCAGACGACCCATACGATGATCGTCGGTACCGCAACAACCAATACTCAAGCATGCATTCTTCAACATCACACCGACCAGGCCATGGTTACTCACGATCAGTCGACTCCTTTTCCTCAACTTCTTCTCGACCTCTTAGCAGACAGGAATACCCAGTCGCACCTCCCTTCTCACGACAAACAAGCAACACATCATCAATCATGTCTGGATCTGTAGCGACCGGCAGCGAGAACTGGGAGACCTACGACAGCAATTCCGAAGCCGACGAAGCCGATGCAACAGAAGCCTACTACGCCAAGGTCAAACAACAACAAATGCGCCAAGCTGTCAAGAGACCCGCAGGCGTACAACTCGGTGCTGTTAAACGCGTGCGAGAACATCCACAGCAGCACACCATTCTCGAGGAGGATGGAAACTTTGTTGAGGGTAGTGAGGCTGGTTGGACTGATGATGGGGATGTTGGTGAGACTTACTGAGTCGAGTCAACTCTTCGTTCAGCGTTTTAGGCGTTGGTAATGTTTTGAAAAATGGCAATGGCAAAGGCGCTGGTAGGCGAAATTACTTTGGAAAGACGGAACCAAGGATGTCGGCGTTGGCGGTTTAAATTACGTTCGATCACGATTTGTTCTAGAGGAAAGAAGATTATGAGAGAGCAGAAGCGGAGAAGACCTTGATGGTACCTGTCTGACTTGTCTCTCTCATACGGGATTGTATGTATACTATTCACGAAGGTATGATATTGCGAATATATGTTCAACAAAAGCAACACCACACGTTTTACCTTATTCACTTCCACCGATGAACGTTTCGAATACGTGTAAAATGGTCCCGGAGCAAAGTCGACAAACGAATAAGGACCGCAGCAGCAAGTCTCGAGAAGTTTTGCGAAGGCTCATGCTACACTATTTGCCCTTCCCACCCTTCTTCTTATCCTTCTTCTTCTTGATCTTCATATCACTAGCCGCTTTGCCCTTTACAGTAGCCTTCTTACTCAACTTCCACTCGTTCCCACCAGCAGCACGATCATCCCTATTCTGCAACTTCTTCTTATCCTTATTACTCAACTTCCCTTTCTTTTTTGTCGTAGTAGCGTCAGGACCATTAAGCACAGCCCTACCCTTATCCTTAGCAGCCTGCTTATCTTTCTCACTTTCAAACCAAGTCTTCTTCGGTCTGGCTTTGATCTCGTCTTCGTATTTCACGATATTGTCGGCTTTTGTGAGGTCGCGATCAACGGCTTGCATGGCCCGCTCTTCTTTCTCTTCTCGTAAGACGTCTTCGATGTCTTCGGCCATAGCGCTCAAACGGGTCTGCCAGGCGTCTACGTCGGAGGCTTCGACGGAGCGTTGTTTGATTACTGCTCCTTGGGCTTTGCCCGCTTTGACTGCTGCTTTGACGACTTTTCGGTCGGGTTCTGCTGCGAGGGTACATGCGCGACCTGATCGGCCTGCACGGGCTGTACGTCCGACACGATGGAGGTAGATTTCGTGGGATTGAGGTGCTTCGTAGTTGATGACTGTTTCGATGCCTTTGATATCGATACCACGGGATGCGAGGTCCGTAGCGAGGAGGAATGAGGCTTTACCTGTGCGGAAGGTCTCAATGGCGTTGATACGTTGTTCTTGGGTCATGTTTCCGTGCAGTTCGGCTGCTTTCATGCCTGCGAGCGCGAAGATTACACGCACGCGATGAGCTTCTTTCTTCTGGCGGAAGAAGATGATGACTCGATCGGTATAGACCTGTTCGCATAGCACCATGAGATAGGCGAGACGCTTTCCTTCTCTACCTTGGCGCAGTCGAACAAATTCTTGGACAAGGCCAGAAACTGTCGCCTTCTGTGCGTCGACCATCAATCTGACCGGCTGCTGCATGCCCACGCGAATCAGATCGTCGACTTTCGAGGTCATCGTTGCGGAGAACAGCATAGTCTGTCTGATTTTGGAATCTGGAAGCTTTGCAATGATCTCGTTAAGCTCATCGGCGAACCCTTCCTCAAGCATACGATCTGCCTCGTCCAGAACTAGAATCTCGATGGTGTTAACGGCAAAAGAGGCCGAGTTGCGCTCAAGATCAATGAATCGTCCAGGAGTGGCAATGACGATGTCGGGTCTGAGCTTCAACTGCTTCTCCTGTTCGCGCGAGTTCAAACCACCAATTGCTTGACCAAAAGTGATATCAGTATGGGCAGCAAGCTTCTTGGCAACGTTGAAGCATTGCAAGGCAAGCTCACGAGTGGGCATGAGGATGGCCACACGGGTCGTAGCAGTTTTTCTTGGTCGGTAGAGTAAACGCTCCAGTATAGGAATAAGGAATGCAGCAGTCTTTCCGGATCCAGTGACGGCGCCTCCAACAAGGTCCTTACCCGCAAGAGCTACTGGTATGGTCTTGGCCTGGATAGGTGTGGGCTTATCAAACCCTACCGCAGCCAGGCCCTTTAGTATCTGTCGCGACAGATTCATGGAATGGAAGGTCGTCGCAGTTGCTGTGGCATTTTTGGGCTCTTCTTTGGCAAAGAAGGCATTTCGTCGTTCCACTTCGATAGCGTCTTCGCCGTCCTCTGAGCCCGAGTCCGCAGCATCATCGGGATGCGGCACTGCGGGAGCAACATCTGTATCCTCGTCCGCGTTTGCAGAACCAGTGTTCTCGTCCTCGTTGTCTTCATCGCCACTTCCATCCTCCTCCTCTGACTCGCCATCAACCTCACTGTCTCCAAACTCGATGGCGGTAGAAAATTCGCCCTCGTCGCTGTCCGCTCCTTCTGAATCTTCGTCGGACACCGGTTCCTCCTCTTCTAGGTCCTCCTCAATCTCGGCTACTTCCTCGACAGCTGCCTTCTTGGTGTCCTTCTTCGCACCGCGCTTGCGAGCAATGATTGCGTCGATGTTGTCCTGTGCAGCTGTGCTGCCACTTTGCGCCCAGATGTCCAGATCGTCTAGCGCAGCAGAACCTCCAGCACTTTCAAACTCGAAGTTTGGGTTCAGGTCTGGGTCTTTCGCATCTGTATCATCTTTCTGCTTCTTCACTGGGCTCTGCTCTCGCTTTTCCTCTCGTTTTCTCTTCTTGCCTTTGGGTGCGACTTCGACTACTTCCTCTTCTGATATCTCCTCATCTGGAATATCGTCACCATCTGACAATGTTCCGACCAAATCGTCAACGAAAGGCATGGTTGCGTTGTGGTATATTGAATGCGACTTGACTTGACATTCGGACAAACTACAGGAACCAAAAAACTATTCTGCTGCTCCAGCTTCCGAAGCGGAGCTCGGTCCGCCGCGCCGGCTCAACGCGACCCCTGCCAGGTCAAGCCATCAACCACGACCACGACCTGTTCCTCTTTCTCGACCTCAAAGGTCACTCTACTCGTGATGTAGCTAATTGACAGTTCTATCGGTCTGCATACTCCACCAACACAAGAACCTCGATCAGAACATTCCGAGCCTTGGTCAGCCCAATCTCTACAACGCCATTCAGCATGCATGATCCATCCCGGCTGTGGATCGTGAGGGGAAAGCAGATGCATCTTGTCTCTCTCCCTGCTTTTCGTCCTCTCAACGGCCCCGACTTCGTTCAGACAAAGCCTTCCATGCTGAGACGAAATGAGGTTCAATCACTCATGCCGGAAGGTTGATGATTTGAGATGCGAAATGATCAACACTGCATTACCCGCCCCCGGCTAAGCGTTGTCGGGCCTCTCGTTATTTGCCTCACAACTCCTCACGACTCCCTACCTTCATTCCCTTCTACGTCGCGAGGAACTCATCTACAATGGCTCCTGTTCAGAGTCAGCTTGGCTGTTCAAAGATCGTGGTGTGGTTGCGAAGACGATGCGAATGAGCCGAGCTATCATCGCACGCCATGTGCTACTTGAATCATTTCTTTGAAGTAAGTGTATAGTATCTTGAATCTTGTCTTACGAACTCCACAGTCATCTCGCCCAAAGTCCTTCATAGCATCAGCTGGGTATGCCGAAGCGGCTGTGCGAATCTATGCCAACGCGACCACACCCTCACGCGACGCCATGGACCCTTGCAACGACCATCACGCGAGCCAAAAGCGACAATCCCAAAGCAGCAATATATTACGACTCAACGCGACCATGCTTTGTAATGTGTAATTCAACATGCACTTAGCGATGAGCCCAAAGCGACCTCGTGAGACATTCGTGTAGTTCAACATGCATTTGTACGTGTCTCCTACGACAAGCAATTGCGATCAAGCCAAAATGACCAAGCCAATGCGACCAAGCCAATGCGACCAAGCCAATGCGACCAAGCCAATGCGACCAAGCCAATGCGACATGAATGATAGGCGATACACGACAAGACGTTTTCGTCCGGGCTGTTATGCACAATTGTGCGCTGCCGATATGAAAGAGATGGTCGCTCATATGTACACTACGCTACCCAATACTGTACTCGCCGTCATATTCTGGTAGCCTGTCTCGCTCAATAGGGAACAGTCTTGATCTTCTCTCTGGTCTCTTCGGGCAGATCTTCAGGCTTCACCAGACCTAGCTGTATCGCGTCACCCCAGAAGAACATGGCGCGATGCTGTGCATATCCAAGGTAGTCGAACTCCTCATCCTCTTCGACGTCCTCTCCCTGCTGCTCCTGGACCATCTCCTTATAGACTTCAGCCCGTTCACCAAGCAGCTCCTCTGCAGTCTCTCCCTCGCTTTGAGGATCTGGACTGGTAGCGTCAAAAGCCGGCATGCCTGGTACCTTTGCCTGCACAAGACCCCAAGCGACCCATTGAGCAGAATTCGCAAGTCTCCACCAGCGGGTCTCCTCCATAAGTCGCTTGACTGCGCCATCTTCTGCGGCCTTCCGAGCGACCTCTTCTTCCGACAAGGTTGCTGAGGCAGGTGGAGGCTGCTGAGGGTTTCTAGCGTCCAGCATGAAATCCGAAATACTGGTAGTTGGTCTTCTAGACATATCACCAGGTGTCTCGGGATCGGCTGGCGCCATCTCGGGCGTAGAGACATTGAATTGAGGTCGATGTCTCACGTATGATCTGATGAAGCGATCTTGTTCCTCAGGATTTGGGTACATCTGCGGCAGAAACGCGTATGGCTTCTTCTCGTCGTGGTAGTTGTAACCCCATTCGGTGAAGTGGTTGGCGAATTCCAGGCCTCTGGTGTTGGCACTCGCATATTCGAAGTCAATCACGACCAGCTGTTTGTGCGTGTTGGCTGGCAGAAGAAGCGGACTCTCCCCTGTCGGAACCATACGAAGGATGTTGCCGTACTGCGTGTCATTGTGCGCAAACACCAGCTTGTCTCGCATTTGCTTGGCACCACCGTATTGGGACTTGAGCCAGTCACGGTACTTCTCCACCACAGCGCGAAACTCTGGCCAAGGCACACCACAGATGTATCCTCTTCGTAGCCAAGTCTTCGATCCGGTTGGCTTGGATCCAGGCTCCAGCTGCTTGACCTGCTCGTCCATCCATGTGACAATCTGCTCAACACGGTCCAGCCACTTGTCCCAGTTTCGGAAAACGAACGGGCCATCGTCACGCTCTTGTTCAAGAAGCTCTATACCGTCGTGAAGCTCTCGCATACGCTTTGCAATTTGACGACTGGTATCAGGACATCTCAGCTCCTCCGGAGTGAGAGGCTTGGCGTAGAAGAACTCTTCGAAGCGACCATTGGCAAAACAACCAAGGAGACGTGGCCCGATCTTCTTCCGAGCAAGACGTCGGAGGATGGCCAGTTCAGCGTCACGATCGATCAAGTGCTCTACCTGTGGGCCGTAGATACGGAGTAGAAGCTTTGGCGGTGGCTTGCGGTTCTTCACGACATTGCCAGCCTCGTCTTTCTTTGCAAGCTCCAGATCGCATGGTGGCGAGACCACATACACAGCGTTCGTCAAGGCACCACTCAGTCGTTGCACCTCGATGCCCGCACTCATCTCCATTGGCACCTTTCGCCAACCCTTCACCTGCAAGGTATGCGCAAGCCGCACAATCTCGAACTTGAACTTCGCCCATGCATCGAAGTCACGAACTGAAGCACATCGCTTGAGCTCAGAGCTCTCCTCATCTGAAGATAAGTCGGAGGCTCCACCGCCACCAGAGTATGCCAAGGTCTTCGAGTTGTCTAGGCAGACGTCGCAGGTCGGCACGACTATCTCGCCATCCAAATATTCGGAATCGGAGGCGCTGGACTGCTTTCGGAGCAATTTGCGCATAGAAGTCTTGCTCCTCAGAATTGAGCCTCTACGCATTGAAGGCTTTCGAAAGTTCAAGTTCTGCTTGACGATGCGCTCAAGCTTGTCGAGATCCACGGACTCATCAGAAGCATCGGAATTGCGCCTGTCCGAACTGCGATTCGCATCTAATTCCGCTTCTGCAGCCTTCCGTGCAGCACGATTAGCTTTGCGTCGATGTCGCTTGTCCCGCTTCTCGAAGATCCAAGCAGATATCTGGTCGACCAGATGGTCGAGCGATTCGTGGTGGCTGTGCCCATCATTCTGAGCGGTACTTTGCTCACTTTCGTCTGGTGCCGTGCCATCCAGTGGTGCTGGAGATGATTTTAAAGACGGACTGGACACAAGTGATGGCCTGCCCCAAAGACGTTTATCCTTTGGACCCTTCACTTGTGGTAACTTGGTTCCATTGCCGCAGATCTGAAAGTCATCGATGCTCTTCTGCTGTCCAAGGATTAGAGGTGAAATGGTCTCAGTACGCCGAGAGATTGACACAGCTGTAGGTGACATGATAAGCAGATGTATGTCTTGTGGTCTGAAATGTGCAACATGAAAGGCTCGTGTGTGCGGTTAGGATATGGTAGGACCGAGGCGGCAGTCCAAGTATCACATGACGCTAGTGTTACATGCTAAGACTGTGATGGATAGGTGGGCAGATGTATGAGGAGAACGGTGACATACATTTTGGCGTGGACCGCGGCGACACTGACTGGTTCAGGCCAAGATACGAGCTCGGTGACGCAGCCTGGGCAGAGTCGTTCTTCTCAGGTGACGGCTTCTCAGAATGTGGCATGGTTCCTGCTGCGATGGAGGGGATAATGTGGAGGCAGGCAGCGGAGTGACAGGGCGGATGGCTCCTTCACCGCCCAGATAATGACGCGGAAATAATGTAAAACAAGAGCGTTGCAAGGTCAAACAAGAGGTCGCAGTCGTTATCAAAGACAAAGGATAGAGCCACGTGAGAACCAAGCAAATCCAGGGAGACCGTATGGACGACCGAAACACTCCCAAAGTGACTGTGACGACAGAACGGACGATAACACAATTCTTGCAACGAGGTGCAATCTTTCCTTGGATTTGCCTACGCTATTCTCGGTGGTGGCCAGAGCGAGCAAGGGATTTTTCGGGCCGATCCTCGCTGAGATAGGAAAATCTATCCTGTGCTCGAAACCTTTTCTTGAGCCTTGTCGAACCTCTGTTTCGTGAACTGCATCTGAACAACACTCTTGCAACGGGTATCAGGATGAACTGGTCGGCGTTCTGGTCTGTGTAGCGGGCGGTCTCACCCAAAAGATTGAAAACGCCATTTGTGATTCTGGATGTGAATGACGCCAAAGCTGCGGAGAGATGCGAACGTGACCATTCCTCTGGCCATAAATCACCGCCACCCTCGACGTGGACACATCTCCTTTCGAACTCTGCCTCCACGCCTCCACGACTTCTCTCTGGCGAGCGCTACAGAGGTACTCTTGTGACGCGGCGGATGCGTCAGAAAAGAGAGTACTTACGAGTGGCGTATGATAAATACAGGGCTTGGCAACAACCACAAGAGCTCGGTGACAGCAGTTTGAAGAAACCATTACGGCCAGGTCTGCCATAGAATTATGTTCTGAAAAGGGACTCTGACTCACATCTAAAGCGGTACTGAGCGCATTGATGACTGCTAGTCAAGTGTAGTGACGAAGAGTGCTACTTGACAGGCCTTACTCCAGCCTTCTAGCGCTTCAGTGTCGACACGCAGTCTCAATGCCTTGATGCATACACTGGCTTAAATCGATGCGAAATCGTCGAAGTCAAACCGCATTCGAGAGCGAATTTGTAACCAGATGCGGCTCCTCACATTTCTCAGTCCAGCTCCATACTAGTTTCCTCCGGCGACTTGGCTGCCATCCGATACCCTGTAATCGGCATTCCCTCCTGGTCGACCAGATACAGAGCGCCATTTGTTGTCTTGCGAGGTGCAACGATGATGTTGTCGTCATCTTCCTGGTCTTCGCCAGATGTCTCAAGCCACCTTTGCATCATTTCCTCCTTCGACACCTGAGTCTTTGCCTTCTTCGGAGCCCCGGGGGTCTGCAACGGTTGCGCGCTCTTTGAAGCCTTTTCTGGCGTCTGAGGCAGCTCAAAGTCCTCATCGCTATCGAGCATGGAAGTGTCCGAGATAACACTGCTTGTGTCTTCGGATTCGCTGCTTGAACCATTGCTTTCCGAACGGCCGTCCAGAGCGACCTCAAGGTCGAGCGTGGTCTCAGTGATACCCGTAGATGGCGTTGGTGGTGTCTGAATCTCATCACCATCTAAGATCAAATTGTGCCAGATTGACTCTCCGCCGCGGAACACAATCGAGTGGAAACTGATGGTCAAAAGATCGATAATCGCTCCGTATGCAGCTGCAGAGTGGTTGATGGCCTGGGTCTCGAACATTTGTCCTGCTCCACGGTTGTCCTGGACGATGCGCCAGATTGTGCGGGCCCAAACTTCTTGCGTGATCCAGTCGAATGTGCTGGCGTTGCGATCTGAGAACTTGCCTGCGACTCCTTCTTCGACATCGCCTTCCTCCAAGCACATCAGCAGCAAGTCCTCCTCGAGATAGCTGCGGTTGTAAAAGTAGCCGTTCTCGCCGGTCTCGATCCACTCTCGGCCGTCTTTGAAACGCTTTCGTCCCACGACGCAGAGATTGTACCATAATTGTAGGTGACTATGCACAGTTGGCAAAGCGAGCCAGACTTCGAGCTCGGTGCGGGTGAGTCGCAGTTGTTCGGCAACACAGTCACGACCATTTGAATCGTAGCAAACGGCTGCGTGTCGCCTGGAACGGCGGAGGTTCGCCATCTTGGTAGATTCGGTCGTTCGGACCTGATTGCTGATCAATGCGAAGTCGCGATTGTCTGACAAGCATGGTGATCTGCTTATGAAGCTGGTGGTAGGTGAGTTTTGTTAGCCAGCACATGGTCATGTGCTGCTACGTTGCGCCGTGAGGTGAGTTTGATCAGTGGAAAGCGCATGTGAGCTCTTGCGACTGGTCGTTGCATGGGACAGAATGCCGATGAGCTCACTTGATGCCTCATTTCGAGCCTATCATTCTTCAAGGTATTCCGCATCGATCGAATGTATACGCTTTATATTCGACCAACTTGACCATCGCGGAAGCACTCTCCGTTCTGCTGAGCCGCACAGATCCAACGTGAGCAAGAAGATAACCATATCCATCATGGCAACGAAGCGTGCGGCCGACGCCGCTGGCGATGACGAGCCCGGAAGCAAGATTTTGAAGACTGGCTTGACCATGGACGAGATGTGGGATGCCATGAAGTCAGACTCTCAAGCCAAGGACGCAGAAATCGAGCAACTGAAACTCAAGCTGCAAGACTCCGTGGAATGCATAATTATGGAACGGCAATTGTATAAGACAGCAGAGCAGCAGAACATAGAGATGCATCCCGAACGTGGATCTGCCAGGTACATGTCAGTAGCAGGCTACTAAGCAATTCTAAGACTTTATCAGACGGAGAGTCGACCCTACTTGCCACTTGGTAAACATAGGTTCAATGTACTACAACAGAATAGCCATAGCGTGAGAGCTGGCGAGAGCGATGATAGAATGCAGAGTGAGCATAGATCGGGGCTCGACCCGTGCGTTCGAGCGTCGCGCGTCAAATTCGCGTTTCCATTCACTTGCATCACGCTCAACAACCAGGAAAATCGAGAACAGATGATGAATTTGTCTTGTAGGCACATTATTGTGCACATACACCGTCAGCGCAAGTCCACTCGCATCGCTCTTGCCGCACGTCAAAAAGAGCTTTGTTCCCTGAGCCAATCCCAACCACCTCATAAAGCTTATCCCCAGTACGCGTATCGCGTCAACTTCGTCATCTCCTCTTCCCAGTTCCCTTCCATGCTCACCACTTGAACACTGCGGCGAACTGACTTCAGTTTACAATACGGCAATCCGACACTTTCGACCCTCTTTTTCGCAATCATGGCAACATCCTCGAGCCATACCCGCAAACGGCAATACCAGCCTTCGAACCAAACTACACTCAACTCATACTTCGGCCGCAATGTGTCCGGAAATGCACAGCCGCGATCGCCAATGTCGCCAGCACTCCCAGAAGATATTCAGTCGTCGCTGGTGAATGTCGGAATGCGTGTCCGAAAAGCTATGAGTGATGCACAAACGCCAAAGACCTACGGGTCAGCAGATGCCTCCGGCCTGCCGCCATCGTCCGCTCCGGTCCGCATAATGCCTCGTCAAGAACTACAGCCATTCTGTGGGCTGCACAAGACAGGCGGATGGGCCGTGCAGGAGGCGCCTTCTTCCTCAGCGCCCGCGGCCATGCGCCAATACGAGGGCTACGAGAATGAAGCGAGACCATCCCTGTCAATGTCACAAAGCACAATTCCATCAACACAGAGCAGCTTCATGAGCACGACCTCAAGCTTGAGCACAAAGAAGCGCACGTACGAAGATGAAGCCGAGAACGACATGGACGCATTCTTCGACGAGTCGGAGGATGCAGTCGCACAAGAACCGGATGCACCCCGTCCGATCGCAAGAATGAAAAGCCGGAATCGAAAGAACAACAGCAGCAACTTCGTGCAAATCATGAATGACAATGGGGACTTCGAGGAAGCAGCTTTTTTGATGCCGATGGACGTGGAATAAGCAAGCAGTAATGTGGCAGGTTTTGCAGCAATTGTATATTGTCTGGTTGTATATGAATGTTGGATACGGAGGGAGGCAGTTTGGTGTGCTGGGGAGCATAGCAGCACACAGATCAGGCAGGGTAGGCATCAACCGCCTGGTGCCTGACTAGGAGTTTTTGATTTAGTGAGATACCCACAGCGTGAAGACTTGCCTGAGACAGGCTCAAATGAATGATGCATCTGAAGTGAAACCTGCGTGTGCGTGATTCCCGTTCTCTTTCATGCTCGTTAGTACGCCGTAGCAATCCTGAGGCGCGAGGCAGTGACCGATCGAGGGGCTCTCTCAAAATCGCAATCGCAGTCGCAGGACCCACCCTTGATTGACGGAGCAACAGCGCCAACGCCAACGGTCAGAACGAAGAAGCGCAATTTTCCTTCTCTCGGGGCAACTTCTCACCTGCCCATCATACAGTTCTGCTTCTTCCATCGCCATCACAGCGTATCAGTGCTTCCTCGAGACTCAGCACGACAGAATTCTAACCAACATCTTACCGCGAACTCTCAACGCCTGAATCGCCAATTAATTGGACCCTGCCTGCGTGCGGGCACGCCAGACTCAGCAGCGGTGCATGCACTCCACCAAAAAACTACACACCTTCATGACAATTTGAGCACGAGAGCAACGAAGCTCGCCGTCACCACCACATTCGCCAGTTGACCCACGCGTGCCCAGCATGGATGTCAACGCCGTCCTGAACGGCACCCTCGACCCAGGTAAGTGAGGAAACACCGCAACGCGCTCCAACAGGGAGTCACACGCGGCTGCTGCCCTTGGCGCACACTGCGGTGAGGCTCGATACTGACGCGGATACAGATGCCAACACTCGTTCACAGGCCGAAAACCAGCTTCGAACCGCCGCTGAACAGGACTTTGTAAGTGCCTTCCTCTACTCCCGCCAAGCCAAGACCGATGATGTACTAACTGCGCGATTCCAGTCCGGCTACCTCACAGCCCTTTCCGGTGCTCTTGCCAACGAGCAAGCCCCTTCGACAGTGCGTATAGCCGCCGGTCTCGCACTCAAGAACTCCTTCTCCGCACGAGACTTCGGCACACTTCGACAAGTGCAGTCCCGATGGCTGGAGCAAATCGATGGCAGCGTTAAGTCGCAGGTGAAGAGCAATGCATTGCAAACGCTTGGTTCGAACGACCAGCGAGCAGGACAATCCGCTGCCCAGTTCATCGCATCTGTCGCAGCAATAGAACTGCCGCGAGAGTTATGGCCAGAACTGATGCCCACTCTCGTTGAGAACGTTGGCAACGGCAGCGACCAGAAGAAGCAGTCTTCTCTTACCACAATAGGCTTTATCTGCGAAACGGAAGACCAAGACCTCAGAGATAGTCTAGCACAGCACAGCAACGCGATTCTTACTGCTGTAGTCCAGGGTGCACGAAAAGAGGAAGCCAACAACGACATCCGAAATGCCGCCATCACTGCGTTGGGAGATTCGCTTGAGTTCGTGCGAACAAATTTCGAGAACGAAGGCGAACGTAACTACATCATGCAAGTCATTTGCGAGGCCACACAGGCTGCCGACAACCGTATACAGCAGGGAGCTTACGGCTGCTTGAACCGTATCATGGGCCTGTATTACGAAAAGATGAGATTTTACATGGAGAAAGCACTTTTCGGCTTGACAATCCAAGGCATGAAGAATGACGAGGAGGACGTGGCCAAGCTCGCAGTCGAATTCTGGTGCACTGTTTGCGAAGAAGAAATCAGCATCGAGGACGACAACGCCCAGGCACAAGCGGAAGGCAGCACCGAACTTCGGCCGTACTTCAATTTTGCACGTGTCGCAACTCAGGAGGTCGTCCCCGTACTCCTCGAGCTTCTCACCAAGCAAGACGAAGATGCCGGCGATGACGAATACAACATCTCTCGAGCAGCCTACCAATGTGTTCAGCTCTGGGCGCAAGCTGTGGGCAGTCAGATTGTCACATCTGTCCTCGGCTTCGTGGAAAAGAACCTGCGCAACGAGGACTGGCACTACCGCGATGCTGCAGTGTCCGCTTTCGGTGCGATGATGGAAGGTCCAGATGAGAAGGTCCTGGATCCTCTTGTCAAGCAGGCTCTCCCGGTCCTGATTAGCATGATGGGCGACTCTTCCGTTCAGGTCAGAGATTCTGCAGCATTCGCACTTGGCCGCATCTGTGAGGCTGTCTCGGACTCCATTGACCCCAACGAGCACCTCCAGCCACTTATCACTGCTCTTTTCCAGGGTCTAGCATCAAGCCCAAAGATGGCAAGCTCCTGCTGCTGGGCTCTGATGAACCTTGCAGATCGTTTCGCAGGAGAACCTGGATGCCAGACCAATGCTCTGTCGCAACACTTCCAAGCCAGCGTACAGCACCTTCTGCAGCTCACCGAGAACACTAATGACAACATGCTACGAACTGCTGCATACGAAGTCCTCAACGCCTTCGTCACCAATGCCGCCAACGACTGCGTGGAGATGGTGGCTGCTTTGAGCAACGAAATCATCGCACGCCTGGAGAAGACGCTTCCTCTGTTGCAGCAGGTGGTCTCCGTCGAGGACAAGCTCACGCTTGACGAGATGCAAACTTCACTCACATCAGTCATCATGGCCATCGTGCAACGCCTGGAGGCCGAGATCGCACCTCAAGCTGACCGCATTATGGGACTTTCTCTGCAACTTCTTGGTGCTCTTCCAGGAAAGTCAAGTGTTCCTGACACTGTCTTCGCTACAATCGGCTCGCTGGCGAACGCACTCGAGGGCGACTTCGAGAAGTACATGCAACAATTCCAGCCATTCCTGCTGAACGCATTGAACAACCAGGAAGAGCCACAGCTCTGCTCCCTCGCGATTGGACTTGTCACGGATATCGCGCGTGCGCTCGATTCGAAGGTGCAGCCTTACTGCGATGCGTTCATGAACAGTCTGTTGAACAACCTGCGAAGCACGACACTGGGGAATCAGTTTAAGCCAGCTATCCTGCAGTCATTCGGTGACATTGCCCAAGCTATCACCGGTGCCTTCGAGACCTACCTTTCCGTCGTTGCCCAAGTGCTACAACAAGCGGCAGGCATCAGCACCCAGGAGAATGCATCGAACTTCGAGATGCTTGACTACATCGTCTCACTTCGAGAGGGTATCATGGATGCCTGGAGTGGCATCGTTATGGCTCTGAGGAGCTCTCAAAAGCGTACGTGCCTCTCACACCCTGCATGTTACGTATGCACAGCTAACATTGCTACAGAACAACTCCTCCAACCCTACGTGGAGTCGATTTTCCAGCTTCTGAATAGCGTATACTCGGATCCGAACCGCACCGAAGCACTCCTCCGATCAAGTATGGGTGTCGTTGGGTAAGCATTCGCACACGCACTACTGTTGATCCTTAGCTGACCTTTTCACAGTGACATCGCAGAAGCTTTCCCCAATGGCGAATTCAGCCACCTCTTTAGAAACGAATGGCTCACTTCCATGGCACGCGAGACTCGAGCCAACAAGGAATTCTCTCAGCGCACGCAGGATACCGCTCGCTGGGCTCGCGAGCAGATCAAGCGCCAGTCAGGTAAGATTCTACTCAAGCTGCCCGTGGTCTGAGATGCTGGAAGTGAGCTCGCGCACGAGACGTGACTGATACCAGTGACGCTGTGCCTGGGTTGTCTTCCATGCATTCGTGACCTACCAGCACCTGACATATATTTTATCACATCATTCACTGACGCCATGAAGCCCTTGGAGGCAACGCCCAGATGTCTTGAGGAATTATTCCCTCGAAGCTGCCGCCCTAGCATAGCAGCACGTATAGCTACGTGTTGCTCATGCTCAAGGTCCAGCCCTGGCTGATGCCCGAATCAGCAGTGCCCGATGTCGATGAAAACGACAGGACTATGAGCAGTCCAAGAAAGGCCACCCTCCCCCGCCACGGACCTTCTCACGAGGGCACGCTATGTTTCCCGCCCTCTTCTCCGCGATCCAAGGCCGAGGCAGACCTTAAAATGAGGCATGAGGCCCTTGCTCATGAAGCCGCCACGCTGTCACAGCTGTGGGACTGGGATTAGCCTTTGCTGTCACACACCCCGATCCGCTTCCCCGAAGCACGACCCATTTTACAACACCACACGACACGCCACGCCCTCACGCCAGCACCTTCACGCATGGATACCCGCCCACCACATTTGGACCCTTTGTCTGACGCCGAACCAAGGAAGTGACGATACAGCATGCATAGCAATGATAGCACTGGCACAAGCACGAAGCACGGAGATGGTATAGGAAGGGTAGAGACGTCACGCACTGTTGCCGCCACAGTGCCGAAAGAATAGATCTGATCACACTAATCACAATCGAATATCTCGTATCTTCTCCTCCAGCAGCGGACGTCACTCCACGATCATCGTCGTTGGTTTCTCTCTATGGACTTGTAGCAGAAGCACTCAAACTTTGACCGCAATCCAGACCTTTGACCATCAAGCGATTTGTTTACAATTTTGCTAACAGGCTGAATGACAGGGAAACCTTCCAAAGGAGGTGCGCAAAAGGCATCGACGGACAAAGTTGTGTCAGCTGCCGCACAAATCTAGAAGAGAGCGGCAGGCGAGGTCCGTCGTCGCAACTGGAAGAACGGGTTGCAGAATCCATTGAAACGAGACAAGAGTGACGATGAGAGCGAACACGAGGGCGACAATGAGACTTCTACAAGACGACGATCTGGAAAGCAGGCACGCATCGCGGACAAGGATGTCTCGCTCCAGGAGCCAAAGCGATCCGAGCCAGGACCCTCTTCTATTCAAGTATGTTTCTCGCAGCCATTTGAACTTTCCACATCAGAGTCTGACATCTTCAGGGCAATTTCGTGCCCTCAGCGCCCCTCGCTATCGGAGGGCTGAATGTTCCTGTCTCTCTTGGCCTCCACGTCGCAACTCCACCAGTGACGGAAGGCTTCGAAAGATTGACCGACGCGGATGCCGAGAACAAGCTCGCAAATGCCCTGGGTCAAGCTCGTAATGACTCGCTCGGGGAAGATGCTGGGCCGTCTTCTGGTACAAAGCAACCCGGCCATGATCCGCTCCATGATTTGCTGGACTAGGGCGACAGTAAACGAATAGAATACGCACACGAACATCCTTATAGCAACTCTCTTGGTAAAGGTGCTGGGAAGAAGCGTGCTGCGCCATCTCAGACCCCAAGTCCTGAGGGCCCTTCTACGCCTGCTAGCGATGCGAGTTCTACTGTCTGGCTGGAGTACTTCATGCGTTTGAACCCGAGACTCAAGAGGCAATGGAACATGGACAACAAGCCGCCGCATCTGCAAGAGGGCTGGAGGAAGTTTGATCATCTTTGAGTGAGTCAGTAGTCCTCTTGCGATGCGAGCGTGCTACCATTAACTAATTTGCTTCTAGTGGGCTCTTCGGCGACTTTCTGGAAGCGACCGAGGCGGGGATATGGCGACAGCCCAGTGCATTTGTCAATGGAGGATTGTCTACACGTAGGGAGACTCTTGTCCTGCTCGTGCTACCACTTGCTGATTTGGTCTTAGTGCCGACCTTCCTGCCTTGGCACTGTCCCGGCAGCGTATGCCACCATCGCCGGCGTCTCTCGGACATTTTTCACTCATTCTTTGGACTACACTCGTCCCTCTCGAAAATCCACGAGTTCCCTCATCGCATTCATTTCGAAGGGGATACGTCATTATGGACTATCGAGATCTGCGCATTCTTCTTTGAGTTTTGGCTGCTGGTTTTGTGGGGCAGATGCATGATGTCGATGTCGATCACTCTGTAAGCAGACGGGTTTTAGAGAGCCTCAGGCGCGTGTAACTCCAATATTCATCAACGCTTTGAAATTGCTTGGCCAAATTCACATTCATGGGCATACTCGAGGTTGCACAGCAGCATCACTTTGAAGCTCATCATCAACAGGCTAAATCGACAGAGCCGGCGAACCTCGGGTACGACCTCAATTTGAAGAAGCAAAGTGGAAGAATATTTCTAATATCCTCACGAAACACACGAGAGACGACTCAGTCAAGGCAGAATGTCTCTAATCACAGCCTTGGCGAGCTTATCGTTTCTCACTTTGGCAGCAGCACAATCTGGCTTCACACCACCAATTGCGCAGCGATGTCCTGGACTTGAGAGCTCTCAGAATGTGGTCTGCATCAACAACTACGCTGCAGTACTGCCATATCCCTTCGAACGAGGCTTCGCAGTAGATGGCAACGATCCGGACAACGATACCTTCGTAGACACATCGGTCCCTTCAGACCCATCATTCGAGCTTGTACACAACGCCACATTCGTAGTCTTCGACCAAGAACGAGGGCTTGACATCCTCGGAGCATCTCCAAAACTGGAACGAATCTTTGATACCCGCAACGATAGCATCCACGAAGCCCCAGTGTACGTTCCCGGTCTAAATGTCATCATCTACTCCCTCCCACACCAAGGAATCTACGAACAACAAATCATCAATCTGAACAACACTCCACCGACAATCGAAAACTACACTACAATCCCACCCGTATATGCTGTAAATGGAGGCAAATACTACCAAGGCGAAATCTACTGGGCAGTAGAAGCCTCCTTCCCCTTCCCAGATCCGGACAACAGCAGCAACACCATCCACCAAGCCCCAGGCATCTACAAACTCAACCCATACACAAACAAAACCACAACATTAGTAAACAACTACTACGGCTCCCTCCTCAACTCCCCCAACGACCTCTTCATCGACTCCCGCGGCGACATCTTCTTCACAGACTCCTGGTACGGTTACGGCATCAACGTAACTTCCTACCCCGTGCACTCTCCTGCCACATATCGCTTTCGTCCCTCAACAGGAGCACTATCCATCGTCGAGAACTCTTTAGGTCAACCAAACGGTATCGGTATCAGTCCTGATGGTAAAACAATGTATATTTCCGACACAGGGATCACGGATTTCGAAGGCGTTGATCCTCAAATCTTACCTCGATACAAATACAACCCGTTTGGAGGGAAAAGTTTATATGCTTATGATGTGAATTTCGCGCCGCCGGGTAACTACTTGACTGGCAAGAGGCCGATTTGGTTGGCGCAGACGTTTGCGGTTGATGGGTTTCATGTTTCTAGGGAAGGGTATTTGCTTGGGGCTGCTGGGAATGGGATTGATGTGCTTAGTGAGTATGGAGAGTTGCTTGTGAGGATTGAGATTGGAGGATCTGTGAATAATTTTCAGTTTGTTGGAGGGCAGAGGAATGAGTTGTGGGCTTTTGGGCCGAGTGGAATTTGGAGGGTTAGTGGGTTGGGGAATATTCATGGGATGTGGGAGGAGTAAAGACGGCAAGGGTTGGGCATAGAGTGTATTTCCATATTGCTCCGGCTGATCATGCTTCGGTGCGATCATGCCAATAGAAGGACCTGATGCCTATCGTACAATGATCTCCAAGCGCTTCGTTGGCCCAACATCTAGACATCGACTTTCTTCGCTGCTTTGTTCAAGATCTCAGACAAGTCGTTTCCGTGACAATCTTTCTTGCGTACACCAGTCTCTTGCTCCCAATATGTCACATCCTCTGCAGTATGCTCAGTATCCTCAATCTTGAAATCTGGCCTTTTTTCCTGCTCAGTGTCGTGCAGTCCTGAGTAGTGCTTGCGACGACACTCGGTGTCCCTCATGTGCCTATTCCAGCGGAGCTGATCTTGTGAAGCGGCTTTCCAGAGCCAGACTGCTGACTTTTCCTTTTGCGTCAAAGACACGCCTGGTTTCACAAATGCAGCAATGTACTGGAAACGTGTTGGTGGGTAGAACCACTCGCCGTCAGAGTCCATGGAGCGTGGCGAATCGCAGAAGGTGTCCTCGTCGTCTGACTCGATCTGGGTATATCCTGGGGTGAGGACTTGCAATTCGGGTGAGCGCGGCGCATGCTTGGACGTGCTGATGTAGCTGTCTATCTCTGATTCTTGCTCACTGTAGGACGGTGACTCTAGAGAGACGCCGTCAATCTGAGGGATAATTGGTTCGCAGTCTTGACAAATGGAGCATAGAGTTTGAGCGACGTTTGCATCTTCTGCCTCTGGCGTATTGTCTTCAAGGAGGTTGGAAGGGTCAATGGTATCCATTCCCGGCACGACTCCGGGGTGTCGACGCACTTTGGCAAAGTCGCCCTTCCAGAGCCACTCCATGCAAGCCAGACAGAAACAGAAGTCTTCTGGCTTCACAGGTCCTCCTCGCTGTCGGAGAGCGAAAAAGTATGTGGCGGGTGGAATGCAATCGGCGCGGGACAGGCAGCCTGGAAGCTTGCAATATATGTCGGAATTAGTATTGGTGCAGTCCTTTGTTCGCTCAAGGAATAGAGTCGAGCCGGTCGAGAGCAGCATTCGCGTATGCTGCTCAGCTGCCGGGCCAGCTTCCTTTCGCATCTTCTAGGAGCGTGTCAGCCTCTATGGTCAGAGTATCATGGTGGGAAAGTGAACTCACGATATTTTTCTTGTCTAGCATCTTCTCGATCATGTCCTGAATTTCTGGAGCCAATGGCTTGTCATCTGTAAACGTGCCAGAATACGTGCCGCCACCCTGGAGCAAATCAGTCAAGCACAGAGAAGGGAAGACCATACTGCATTCTCACCCTGTGGCCAAGATGGTACATGCGACCATCCGTCTTGTCGAGAGAACTGACTTGCGATTCTTCAATCTCGTACATGTCGATGTTTAGCTCGGGAATGCGACGGTTGTAACGAGTTGTAAAGACATCAGAGTCGGTAGGGAGAATGCGAGGTATTGCGCTGCGGTCGTTGATGGGCGTGAAGTTCGTGACGTGATAGTCTGGCGTTGCCGGGTTGAATGCATCACGATCTGGATGTGTCAGGCCTTCAATGTGAGGCGCATATCGGTCGTCTGGCTGTGATGGAAAGAATGTGGCCCGCAAGTCGTTCTCGTCGGCCTGGCGAGGGCCACGATGCTCGCGCAATGATGACTCCTGCTGGTAGAATGCAGGCGGGTATTGCATCGGAGTTCTGCCCAAATCGATCATTTCGTATGAGTCGTGGGGGTAGAGATGGCCCTCTCGGTGATCGCGCTGACGATTGCCACTGGCCGATACCTTCGTCCATGATTTGAATCGCGTCTCGGACATTCTGCTCAGGTCCAAGCCGGCATGGCAGTATGTGGCAGAACTAAACAGGCTGATCTAGAAATGTGAGCTTTGCGTTGGCGGGATGCGACACTTCGCGCTCGGGCGAGCTTTGACAACTCCACCTGGCATCCCAGGCTTGAAGCAATTGAAGGGCTCTGGTCAAGTCATGGCCTTGATTCCCAGATCCAAGCTTTGCAAGCCACTTTCTCTTAGCGGCGCAAGGCTTGCAACATTTCTCCTTAGAGTAATAAGTGCAGAGCTTTGGCTCGCATTCTTTTAATCTGTTCCTTAAAATCATGATATTCCCCATCGAAGTTCTACTCTTTGTCTGCCAGATCATCTGCAGCGAAAGTGTTCGCCAGCACCTTGATGTGCTCCTATGCAGCATTTCAACCTCAACGCAAGTCTTCGAGAGACTTACACAATTACTTACACCATGTATGCTGACTTCGTCTCTTCGCTTAGGCTCGTCCTAAAGCCATGAGAGTAGTCGTTGTCCTTTTCTGAAAGCACTACAGCAGCTTTCAGATTGGACGAAGCAAGATCTAGTATTGGAACATTGCACCAATCGAACTCTTGTGAGATCAGGAATGCTTTAAATTATGGCACTAATTCTTACGTTTTCTCATTTCGATCGCCAGCCAGCTAATGTCAGAATGGCTTTCAGACAGCTCCCAAGCCGCATCTTCTTCTGCCTGGGAGTGCTGTCACGAGAACTCGCTCTGGTTTACCTGTTGCGCGGCAGCCCGAAAACTCCTGAAGACGCGCGGCAGATCTGGGAATCGTCGCGGAGGACCGTAAGGCTGTATGCAAGTGACCAAGTCACTAGTGATGTGTCAAAGTGCTTCCACGCATGCAGTGTACTTGGGTGATGTATTCTCCTTGATGAGTGCGTTCTGTACGCAAGGTGAAGTCAGAAGTCAGCAAGCGGAAAGGGGCGGAAAGAATCTGAGAACCTAATCTAGAACGGCAGCAACGGACGAATCTCCAGCCGTCGTTCCACCACCAGACAGATCGACTGAGGCCAATTTCCTGGATTCAGGGTCGTGGTGGAAAGCGTCAAAACGCCACTGAGTCGCTGACATCTCCTTAGAAGGCCTTTGCGCGCCTCTTGTGTCTCAAGTCAACTTTTTCTGGAAACTCTGGCATCAGTCCCTCGAACTCAATTAGCAACGATGCCTGGCCGAATGCTGCCGACGCTGCCATCTGCAGAAGTAGCCTCACACAATACCGAGGAGTCGTGTTATGTTACTGTTGGCACGAAAGTCTATGATATCACGCCCTTTCTGGAAGATCACCCTGGCGGAGGCGACTTGATACTGCAGTATGGTGGCAAGGATGTCAAGGAGGCAATGGAGGATGAGATTTCACACGCCCATAGCGAGGCAGCCTGGGAAATCCTCGACGATTACCTCGTAGGCTTTGTCGCAACACAGAAAGTCCTCGATGCCGTGGAAAAGAGCAATGACCCTTTCAGCGTGCTACCGATGGAGCCCAGCGCGAAAGGCATGAAGGAATTGGAGAAGGCTAGCAATGGCGCAGTTGCAGAAGTAAGGGCTAGAGATGAGGCTGTCATGGACGGAAGCGCAGACAACAAGCCTGTGTACGAGTCGACAGGAATGAGCTCGGAAGAAGATTTGAACAAGGAGACCGACACGCGGGCAGACTTCAAGAAGCACAAATTCTTGGATTTGGACAGACCACTTCTGATGCAAGTCTTCAATGGCGGCTTCAGTAAGAAGTTCTACCTGGAACAAGTACACCGGCCACGACACTACAAGGGCGGCGAGAGCGCACCGCTGTTTGGCAACTTCCTCGAGCCCTTGTCGAAGACTCCTTGGTGGATTGTACCGACACTCTGGTGGCCGCCTGTGGCATACGGGACATTTCTCTGTGCGCAGTATTTCAGCCCTCACATCCTCGTAGCATACTGGATCACTGGACTCTGCATTTGGACACTTGTCGAATATGTTCTGCATCGATGCCTATTTCATCTCGACGATCACCTACCGGACAACAGATACGCCATCACCCTGCACTTCCTGCTCCACGGCATTCACCACTACCTGCCTATGGACCGCCTAAGACTCGTAATGCCTCCAACTCTATTCTTGGTTCTTGCGACACCATTCTGGAAACTGGCGCACACAGTATTCTTCTATGATTGGTATGCCGCAGTTGCAGTTTTCTGTGGAGGCATTTTTGGATACACATGCTACGACATGACCCATTACTTCCTGCACCACAAGAAGTGAGTACCGCTTCCGGATTTCTGTCTCTCGCTAATACTGACTTTTGCTAGCTTACCTGCATACTACCGCGAATTGAAGAAGTACCATCTCCAGCATCATTTCATGGATTACGAGAACGGCTTTGGCGTCACCAGTCGCTTCTGGGACAGAGTGTTCAAGACGGAGTTGGCGCCTCCTCCAGCGCCTAAGGTGCTCAAGACTACTTAGACTTGGATTTTCATCGATCACAGAAGACAGCGTCGCATCGCATTAGAAGCATCGAAGAAGCATTGAAGAAGGCGTTTCAGGGCAGAAGATACCAACATAGCGAATACTGATTGTACATAGATTTACCTGTAATGATAATCATCGATGAAGAAGGAAATGATCAAGTCCATTATCGCTTCATGTCTGCCAATTTACGTGGCGCCTGCGACACGGAGGCATTGATGTTTAGGCTCCTGGGTGATCCAGGTCGAGATCATTAATTTCATTGTAAGTTTTATCTTCGCGCATCTTCCAGCAACTCAACACGAATGCTAGCGTTCAATCGCAGCCATGCGCCAGCGACGCGCATAGTGCTGCTCTATTCACAGTGACGGGTGTTGCAGCCTCCTTTGTCGTCGATGCCTGGGATCGATTGCCTTCACATTTGATAGAGCTAAAACCGTTTCGGGGCGGCCAAAGCTTAAGGCAGGTGCAGGGCGGCACTCGGTAGCCGAATTCTCACCTCTTTCTTTGCGCCTCGACTTTGCAGCGCACGACTTAAACCTCACATCCAACGTCACCAGCACACTTATCTCAGCACCTGCTGCGGACGCGTGCACATAAGCCGTGAAGGGTACTACACTGCGCACTGCGCCTGGTCACCAGCGGCGACACTCACAATCTTCACAGCGGCATCCGTCAGCATCCTTTGACTGGCTGCGGCACACTGCACCACAACCACCGCACCTCGAGACCTCGAAACTTCCAACCACCACCGTAAACATCGCGTTCTGCACACTGTGAGCACCGACGTACTGTCAAGATGGCCAATCAACCGACTTATCTAGACTTCACCGACCTCCTCGAGAACGAGGAAAAGAAAGCAAAAGCCCGCATCGCTGCCGAGAAGGCTGGCAGCAATGGCACCGCCGACGTGCACATGCATGGCTCTACGCCAGACGCTACTCGAGGTTCTCCATCGCGCAACGACCCACTGCGCCTCGATCGTCCAGATGATGGACCACGCGACCGCCGAGGACGATCCTCCAAAGACAGGTATATGAGCGAGAGGGAAGAGAATGACGAGCGCAGGGCCCGCAGATCCAAAGACATCGCCGACGAAGACGCAGGAAACGGAGGCAGTGACAAGGCCAGTGCTAACGGAAGCGAGCGCAGCAGGCGTCGAAGCCGCTCCCCACGACCAGACGGTCGCCGCGACAACCACCGCTCTCGCGACCGCGCAGGTGGAGACTACTACCGTGGCAGTGGTCGCACGTCTCTTGACGATGACCGTTACCGCCCACGTGAGCGCGACGATCGTCGAGGTCGGGATCGCGACGATGATCGACGCGGTGGCCGCGACCGTGGTGACCGCGACAACAGACAGCGGAGATCATCGCCTCACCGTGGCACCAAGCGTAAGACGCCAGAACCTACTGATGATGAGCGCGACAGACGCACCGTTTTCGTGCAGCAGCTTGCTGCGCGTCTACGCTCACGCGAATTGAAGGAATTCTTCCAACAGGTCGGCGATGTGGTCGATGCTCAGATTGTGAAGGATCGTGTCAGCGGCCGCTCCAAAGGGTATGTTCATCTGCCACATTCATCATGACTTCATATGCTGACTTGTATCGCAGTGTTGGTTACGTTGAGTTCAAAGAAGAGGAGTCAGTTCAAAAGGCTATTCAGCTCACCGGACAGAAATTATTGGGCATCCCTATCATCGCTCAGCTTACCGAAGCAGAAAAGAATCGACAAGCTCGAAACACCGAAGGCACTGCCACTCAGTCCAACGGCATTCCTTTCCACCGCCTCTACGTCGGCAACATCCACTTCTCCATTACAGAGGATGACTTGAAGAACGTTTTTGAGCCTTTCGGCGAGCTTGAGTTCGTGCAACTGCAGAAAGAGGAGGCTGGTCGCTCCAAGGGTTATGGCTTTGTGCAGTAAGTAATCCGCACCTCTACTACGATACGCGTGCTGATTCTCCACTAGGTTCATTGACCCAGCTCAAGCAAAGGAAGCGCTCGAGAAGATGAACGGCTTCGAGCTTGCTGGTCGCCCCATCCGTGTGGGTCTCGGTAACGACAAGTTCACTCCTGAGTCCACCAATTCCCTCCTTCAACGCTTCGGCGCTCAAGCTCAACAAGCACACAATTTCCAGGGTTCCCAATTCTCCGGCATGGGTGGTCGGGGTGCTCACGCTGGTGGTACAGGCAACTTCGACAGACCAGCCGCCCGCGATGTCGACAAGACTGGCGGAGCCTCTGCGCTTGACGATACGGACGTCGGCGGTGTCAACTTCAGCAACTACAGCCGTGACGCTCTCATGCGCAAGCTGGCCCGAACTGACGAACCAGAGCAGAAGATGGCCCCAAAGACCCAGCAGAAGAAGCCTGTTGTCGAGCAGGCAGCTGCTACTCGTTGCGTCCTGATCAAGAACATGTACGATCAGAACACGTAAGTTACTTTCCCGCTAACATACCTTGCAAAAGCATGCTGACTTGTAACTCAGTGAGACCGAGCCAAACTGGCAGAAGGAGCTCAAAGAAGACGTCAAAGGAGAATGCGAGAGCAAGTATGGCAAGGTCGTCCACATTGACTTGGCTCTAGACAACAACGATGGCGAGGTCTACGTCAAATTCGACCGCGTCCAAGGTGGCGAGAACGCCTTCAAGGGCCTCAACGGTCGCTGGTTCGGCGGACGCATGTTGACTGCTCAGTACGTGGTCGACGCAGTCTACCACATGAACTTCCCGAAGGCGGCCAACGTCTAGTTGCCACTTCTCTACAGGTACGTTACTTCATCATCCCGGCTCTATCGACGTGCCATGGCAACGGCAGTAGCGGCGTGGTGAAGTTGTATGAGAGAGGAGTTGGAGTTGGGCGTTGGGCGCAGCATCAAACGGACTTTAATCTGGCACACAGCACAGAAGGGTGAGGTCTTGGACATCGCGGCGAGACACCCATGTCTCGTCGCGTCGCTGACGAGCTGTAAATAGTGGCTCTGCATTACCACACGAGAACGAAGCGGCTTGCTTATGATAGTGTACATGAACATGAAAAAAAAAGATCATCAAGCAGAATCTGGACATGTCTTGTGCCGCGCCATCTATTACATGCAGACTGTAGTGGTATCGAATCTGCTGAAATGTCTCTGATCACGAAGTCCTGCGCTGCTGCAGCGGCAAAGATTCAGCAGGACTTTCAGGCAATCGACCCTCAAGCGTAAGGATTTCCTTTCTCGAACTTCGGTTGCCACAAACCCTTGGCTTCTTTTGTCTTCAGCTGGATGCCTCTCAGGAAGCCATAGATGGTGCGTAACGTCGGTGCTGGTACGCCCAGTCGTTCTGCTTCGCGCACCGGCTCTCCAACGATATTCTCCATCTCAATGTAGTTGCCCTGGCATAGAGGTCAGTCCTTACTTCCGGCATCGCACAATTGCTTTCACTTACCTTTAGTGCATCCTGACCCATGCTGGGCACGAAAGCCGTATCAGTCGGATCACATCTGATCAGTGTATCATCAATTCCTTTCGGCAGATCAACACCAGCAGCCTTTGCAATGGCAATGATCTCTTGCATAGCAGGCCTGATCAAATCATCAATCACAATCTCCGACATCCTCATCCTGGCTGTATCCATTCCCAGCACCGCAGCGACTGAATTGAACGAAGAGTTGTACACCAACTTCCGCCACCTCGTAAAAGTCACATCATCATCATACTCCCAACTGACCTTCCCACAAGCCATATACATTTCAATGAACTTCCGGGCCTCTGCTTCAGCTCTCTCCGGTGCGACCTTCTGTCCAGCAAAAGGTCCTAATTTCGTCCGGTCCGCGTCATCATGTCGAATCACACCATGCGAGACTTCCGTCGCTCCAATAAACGCCACACCAGACAAAACCACATTTTCCGGAAAGTCCTCGATGATAGGTCTCTCAATATTCAGTCCATTCTGCAATAATACAATCGTTGTATGTCCAGGTGTCACAGCAGGACGTATTAGATCCAAAACAGTAGGTTTTACGTCTGGGACATTTTTCGTGGATACGACCATGAAGTCGTAAGGTTCGAGGTTTTCTTCTAGGACGTTTGGGATTCTGTTTAGGATATGTGTGGGCTTGAAGCCTTTGATTCCGTTTCCGTGGTCTAGGGAGTCGATTTCGAAGCCTTTGGTTGATACGACGTTGTAGTTTGAGCGGCAGATTGCTGTTGCTTCTGCTTTACCACCGGTTTCTAGGGCGTAGGCGGCCATCGTGCCGACTCCGCCTGTGCCTACCACTAGGACTCGGGATTTTCTTTCTAGGGAGCCCATTGTGGTGGTTGTATGTGTTTGTCGTTCTGATGAGTGGTTTGAGTGACTTATGCTTCGTTTCTCTTCTAGATTTCGTGATGCTGCAGTCGATGGGTGAGTTTCTAGGGTGATCGTCAAGAGCGGTCTTTTTGTTTCAGGTCTATGTGTAGTCCGTAGACATGTATTGTGACGCTGGCCTATCGTGCGATAAAGCTTGAGTCAGGAAAGAGCAGGTGGAGGAGAGAGCTGCCAGTTTGAGCCGGTCCGGGTGACCGACCAATCAGTCAGAGAGCAATTGCGACCCACACTAGAGGACAGTTGCATATAGTTTTGTGAGACCGTATACATCAATTGAATCACTATCCTAATCAAACGCGATGTCATCTCACAGAAGGCTTGAACTTTCTGATGGTCTCGCAAAATGTTCCTACTTGATGACCCCACGCTTCTTCTTCATCTGCACCGGTCCCCAGGGAGGCAAACGGAGAAATGTGATTGTGGCCAAGCATCATATCAACTGCGAGAGCACGTCGACTCTCTACAGTATTGATTGACATCCATTCTTTGACAAATTCATCTCGAGGATGCATGATCTCGTCAACCGGGTCCAGATCGCCGTTCAGAACGAAGATTCGTGTTCCTGCTTGAGCAATATCGATGGGCCCTTGCTTTGCAGCTGATTTGAGAAGTCCTAATGGCGACTTTGTCTTGCCCATATCGCTACCGAAATAAGCCTCATTGACCGCGGCTCGGTCAGGTTTGGCTTGGCCGAAGCTGAATGGTACTGAAAGCAATATGGCGCCTCTTAATCGTGTGCCATTTCCAGACAAGATCTTCGCTCGGGTCGCCTCAAATGAGGAATGCAGCAGGAACGTCGAGAGATGCAGACCTCCCGCAGAGTTGCCCATGATGAAGAGGTCTAATGGCTCGTTGCCAACAATAGCAGGATTCGCAAGCAGCCACTCTACGGCCAATGCCACATCCTCGCCTCCAGATGGGAAAACAGCATTGTGCTTGCCTACTAGTCGATAATCAGTAACCACAACTGTGTAGCCATATTTGAGGGCGTAGAAAGAGGCGATGTTTGCGTGGCACAGATCTCCAGCATATCCTGGTAAAGTCTTGTGGCCCATGACCAGGCCTCCGCCGTACAGGAACATGAGCACTGCTTTACGACCATTGGTGATGTTCGGCTTTTCAGGCGTGTAGATATCCAGCTTTTGTCGTTCATGGGATCCATATTGCTGAGTCTGCCTCGGCACTGATCTTATTGTTTCGGCATTCTGGAGCAATAGAGGTTCGTACAGCTGCAATGTTGGCTTGACAATTTCTCCAATGGCTGTGCCTAATGGCGGAAGATGCTCCATCACTGATGGGCTGCGGATATTCACTATGAGCGCTGCTGATCTGTCCAGTAAAGAGATGTAGAGATCGTAGGAGACCTCCCAAGTGTTCGAGAAAAGCTACGTCGACGAATCCAAACTTGCCTCTAGTTTCCGGTCTTAGACTGCAGATTGCGATCGATCTTGCAGATGCTCACGCCGGCTGTTCATATGAACCGCTCCGAAGCTCTGAAGACCAACCGCACAGCGTAGTAGATACTTCATGTTTCGGTAGTGCAGAACGGGAGGCACTGAGCGCTCGCTGAGAGGTCAGGTAGACAGACTTTCTGCGGACCAAAAGCCGTTGGTTCGTACGACCAGGCAAAGGCCTGTCAGAGAAAGTAGGGCTTCGGGATCTCAACTGCCGGAAAAGCGACTCACTCCACCTCTATCCGCGCTACTGTCCACTTACCATGCTGTTCTTGTCATGGTAGCTAGGGCTTGGGCCATGTAGCCGAGAGCTACTCCCTCTTTTACGCTTTTGCGGCGGCAATATATAATCGGCTAGTGCTAAGCGGCTATTTAGCAAGTACTAACCTAGTTACTAACCTAGGTTAGTTAAGCGCTTATTTCTAATAATATACTTTATTTTATACGTAAATCGCGCTCTTCTTTAGATACTAGTACTTCGCGTTACTTAGATACGTACCTTAGATAGTATATTTATAAATTTTTAATAGTATAGCTATTTCTAAGGTATTACTATCGTTACTATAGGATATCTTCTTAAGTACTATACGAGTCCTTAATTCTAGGCGACTTCTTCTAAGATATTAATACTCCTAATAATATAGAATCTCTAGTAGATAGCGGTATTAGTAAGGAGCTAGAAGAGGTAGATTTAGAGGGTTTAAACAACGAGGAATACTACGAATATAAGCTTAAGAGGTAGGCGTAGAAGGAGGGTACTAAAGAGGTAGATTTCGAGGAATTAGCGACTTAG